>BQNB010043646.1:5333-25549 GCA_026074375.1 Tanacetum coccineum | reverse complement strand
CGGCAAGAGCTTTCGCCACTTCGTCGGCAACTAGCTTGGCAATGGCAGCTTGCGACATTTGTTTAGGAGGCATGATTCTATCATGACAATCATACCATTGGTATAATTATGATTTACAGGAATAATCAAATTATCGTATGAGCAACAATCAAAGAAGCGAACAATTGGATAATCATATAAGCAATCACAACACAGTAATTAAAGATCAAAGTAGTCATCTCCATTAAGCACCAAAATTAGTACAATGCTGTAGTGTTTTACAAAACGTGACCTAAACATGACTTAGGTCATTACAAGCACTAGTACTATGTCAACTAACCAACATGCGGTTTAGTGACTACCTGATCCAATAAGAAGAACTACTAATAATACTAAGCTATTAGGAGTCATCCTTCATAAATCCGAATAGGACTGCGGTGTTTACATAGAGAACAAAATACACCTGGCAGCACAAGGTCACTAACTGGCACTAGCAGTTTAGTGTACTATACAAAAGATCCTAGACCAACAAGGTAAGAAAGGAAGAAAAATGACTACTGGGCCCCTGGAGGCGGTCCTGGAAGTCTCTTCTCCAAAACAGTGAGGCACTCCTCCATCCACATCATGTACTACATCAAGGTACCATCGCGATTGTGCATGCCAATGCTGGTTCTTCGACCTGGATTCATGTAGAGCTGTCTGCAGGGTCTGTACCTGCTCCTCCAAAGCAGTCACTCTAGGGTGGATCCCTCCAATGGCAACACTATTAGTTGCCTCGACATCACTCACCTCATCCATCTTCCTCGTCAACACTCCCTGTCTATCTCTCAGATTATCCACCTGGATATACAAGTCATCAATCACCTGAGGCTGAGCTGCGATAGCCGTAGATGGACCTCCAACATCGTAGGTGCTCGGTTTAGGCTCATCCACAACATTGCCATCATCATCCTCATCATCCGTCTCCTCCTCGTCAGACTCCGAGTCTACCATCGGCTCATCCATCTCTCCTAGTGGTACATCCTACTCTATCCATCCATTATTATTGTTGTTTTTTGCAAAGTATGCATGGTCTGGATTCGGTACAAACTCAATGTTGAAGTTTGGCACGAGAGCATTCGCGTCGTCATTTAGAAATAGGTTCGCCATGATAATCTGCGAATACGAGGGATACGTATAAGGTCACTATATTTAATAAAATTTATGCAAAGTACGAATGTATGCAAAATATATGAATGTATGCAAATATGAATGTATGCAATACATTAGATATGAGACTTTCAAAGTATGATAAAAACTTTAATATGTAAAGTTTAATAATCAATATATATCTCGACATATATATCATAGTATTTATTAATAAATACTTAGTGATAATACACCCGCAATATATAATGCTAGAAACGTAATTGCAAGAACGACTTGGCCGACATCATGAGGAATTTGCGCGCTAATTTAAAAAAAAAATAAAGTTATAGTTTAGGTTTTGAAAACAACATAGTTCTCTATAACCTGTGGCTCTTGATACCAACCTTTAACACCCCCAAATTTACACGCAGCGGAACCAACAATTTAGGTGTTAAATAAAAGTACAATAGTCGCAAGAAATAAATAATGACTCAAAGAGATGTTTTAAAACAAACAACCATTCCATTCCATTCATTCAGAGTTCAAAAGCGTAGTCCCAGAAGATCGTTACCTTACAGTACACAAGTTTGATATAAACAAACTAATATAAGTTTTTGTTAAGGAATGGATTTCTAAAATGATAAACAAAAGTTTAGCGCAAATCCTCTTATTCAGTGCCTCCAAGCCTCCGAACTACAATTACCTGAGATGAAACATGCTAAAAAGTCAACACGAGATTGAGTGAATTCATACGTTTTATAAGTAATAAACAGTTGAAAAAGGGGTTGAACACAAGCATTATAATATTCATAAGCATCAGATAGACTTGTTGATCAGAAACAGTTGTATTGAGCTCGCGACACCGATCCCATTAATGCCCCCAGGCTAGGTATTTCGTCAGATACCTAATAAAATCTCCATACAATATGTCCGTACATTGGGAGTGCTCACTTTCCGGATTCAAACTTCCCAAAAACCAAACCGGGTTGTCAAGCCCATAGCGCTATTAATTGTATGAGCGGCTACCCATCATAGGTAGTTGACGGCTCACGATTGGGGTCTTATGACGAAAGCTACTCAAGCAACAACATATATTCACATACGGGTCCAAGCATAGGAGAAAAACCTACTTGTGTTCGTTTTATAAAAACTAGCATGCATCTCCCTCGCGGGGTTTAAGAAAAATATTTAAAAAGCGAGGCTATGAACTCACCGTAAGTCAAATAAGCGACGAGGATTGAGAAGCTGAGTATATAGATCGAGAGAGACCACCCACAATCACCGACAACCTATAGGAGTGACGCGACTTAGTAAAATATAAAAGTAAAAACAATACGTAAGAAAATTTAACACGTATGGGATATGTTTCTTAGATATATGCGTGGCGTTGCGCAATGACTTAACTAAAGTGGTTTTATTCCAAAATATGACTAACAATCTGAGTTTATAGGTAAATAAACATATATTAAGTTTTACATATTAATTCTTATCTTATTATCAAAATTGTGTACTTTATATGTTCTTAGAAAAGACGTAAATTTCCAGTTTCTGATTTGACCAGTTTTTAAGAAGGCATAATTATTAATCCGTAAGGGCTATGAATATGAGGTTTTCGCCCATGGAAAGCTATTTGAATCTAGTTTCCAGAACATTAACCCAATCAATCTAAACTTTTACCAATCAATGGGAATTGCTATTTTAATGACAGACTACCAAAACAGAATGTTAGCCAAAATATACACTTTTACGAAAACGACCATAAAATAAAATATATAATAGCAATCAATGTGAGGCCAAGTGCTAGAGATTCCCTATGATGTATAGTATAATTCCATGTTTTAAAAACCCAACCTTTAGTTCATTAATCTGTAGAAAAACACGTATCCTAATTGAAGGTTCAGATTTGACCTAGTTTCGTATTTTGGCCATATCTCACTCATCCGGAACAATTGGTTGAGCATCCAACTATCCCATAGAGCTGAGACATATATCTATCTACCTATGCAATTTAATCACAGACCCCAAGCTAAATTTTTAGAGTTATCATACGTTTTAGCTACTGCCTCAAAACTGCCTCAATAAATCACTAGGAAACCTATCCAAAGTTCATCCAACTCACCAATCATTATCATACAATGCCACTATACATCATTTTAACATATCCCATATTATATCAAAACATAATTTAATAGATCCATACCATGCATGTTTATAAAAGTGAAAATCAAGAACATGCAAAACTTAAAATTAGGTCATAATTAAAATAGAGAATAAGAAGCTCACAATGTTTTGAAATAGATGATCAAGATTAAGAAAATCTCTTCTCCTTGGACTCTAGGGCTGCCGAAAATTTTAGACCCAATAACAAAACTTTAGCTTGATTTTTACTTCACCGATCTTGTTAAAAACAACCACAATCTAACCCTTAACACTCTTGTAATCTTCAATTGATGAGAACCCTAAAAACTAAAATCTTCAATAATCAAGAACCTTCATAACTTCATGCATGGTGAATTTTTATAGATGGATTATTGTTTATTTGATGTAGGATTTTTTTAGGTTTAGTGTAGAATGGTGGATTTGATTGGAGTAAAAGATGGGGAAGTATGAAAGTTTCTGTATGTGTGTCGAATAAAGAGAAAAGCAGAAGATTGTGTGTGTAAGTAAATAACTTGGTTAGTAGTTTTTAGCTAGAACGGTAATTTGCTAGCAAAGGAGAAAAAATAGGTATGGTTTGATTGGGCTTGGGCTTTGGCTGAATAAAATTGGAGGAGGGACCATCATGATGTTTGGTTTGTAGAAAAAAAATAGAGGTTTTTATTTTTACCATAAATATGTATTTGTATGTATTTATTTAAGATAAGTATAATTTAAAATTAGGTAATAATTAAAGAAGATTTCTAGGGGTGTTTATTGGTTTGTGTAACCGGTTAAGGAGAGAAAAATAAGGAGTTTTTATTTACCCTAAATATGTATTTGTATTTTATAGATTTTCGGGCCCAAAAGCTAGCCCGGTTTGGTAATTTTTATAAAAACATGATTTTTAGTCTCGTTTTCGGCAACCAACGGGAGAAGTTTAAAATTACAAAATAAAATTTTATCAAGCTCTCGAGAATAAAATATAAATTTACGGTTTCTCGTTCATTAAAACGGATATCCATCCAAAGCACGGTACGACTCTTAATTTTCGCAAAAACGTAAAATTTAAAACACATCACATCTAGAATAGGTCGATGATAATATATCCATCTAAATATCTCTAACGAAATTTATGGGGCTATAATTTCGCGTTCATTAGCTCCTCGATCGATAACAGTGGACTTTAGTCCGAAGACTTGCCAAATCCAAAGATTTTCAATTTTAAACCAAATTTCCGAAAATGTAAATTATAAAATTAATATTGGAATAAATAGATGCAGAAACATTTCATGAAGAAGTCTATTCCCTTTTCCCATGTAAATTCTTGACCTCTCCGAGAGTTCCAACGAACCTTAAACAATAGGACATCCTGCTCTCCTCAACTGCTTTAACTTCAATACGGTCCATAATTTCCACAGTTCTCTTCGATGAAGTGCAATTATCAAGCCCAGGTGATTTCTTCAAGTGAAATCACCCAAGTTCTCGTACCGCGAGGCACTTCTTGAGATTTAGAAACATGGAACGTATTATAATGGAGCCACAAGTTTTTTTTCTCCGGTAACTCTAATCGATAGCCACAGGACCAATTCTTCAATAATTTTGAACGGTCCCAACACAACTGACCTCAATTTTTTTCCCACGTTTACCAAATGAATTACGCCCTTCCAAGGTGAAACCTGCGCATAACTAACCATATCACCCACATTAAACTCCATCGGCTTTCGTCTCACATCAGCATAACTCTTTTGTCGGCTTCTTGCGGTGAGTAAACGGTTCTTGATTTGAATGATCTTTTCCGTGGTCTCACGGATTAACTCGGGCCCAGTTAGTTGGCTGTCCCCAACTTCGCTCCAACAAACTGGCGATCTGCACTTTCTCCCATAAAGTGCTTCAAACGGTGCCGCCTTGATGCTAGCATGGTAACTGTTATTATAAGAGAACTCGACTAGAGGCAAGTGTCGATCCCAATTTCCACCGAAATCAATTACGCAGGCACGCAACATATCTTCAAGAGTCTGAATTGTTCTCTCGCTTTGACCATCCGTTTCCGGGTGGTATGCCGTACTCATATTTAAGTTTGTCCCTAAAGCGTTTTGAAGGGACCTCCAAAACCCAGACGCAAAACGACTATCACGGTCTGAAATGATCGACAATGGTACACCATGCCTACAGACAACTTCTTTCAGATATTGCTGGGTGAGTTTTTCCATACTATCAGTCTTCTTCATCGGCAAAAAGTGAGCTGATTTAGTCAATCGATCGACAATTACCCAAATAGAATCATAACCACTAGACGTTCTCGGAAGGCCCGTAACAAAATCCATAGTAATACGTTCCCACTTCCATTCAGGAATTTCAGGTTGCTGCAGAAGTCCTGACGGTCGCTGATGCTCGGCTTTGACTTTGGCACACGTTAGACATTTACTAACATATGTAGCAATGTCGGCTTTCATATTCGGCCACCAATATAACTTCTTCAGGTCTTGATACATTTTGTCGGAACCCGGATGAATAGAATATTTCGACTTATGAGACTCGTGCATAATCAAGTCTCGTAGTCCGCCAAACAACGGCAACCACACACGATTTTCAAAATATCAAATCCCGTCGGAGTGAATCTCGAAGATAGGCTTCAACAGTCGGCCCAGATTTTCCGCTTTGACATTTTCTTGTTTCACGGCTTCTAATTGGGCCTTGAGTATCCTTTCGGACAGATCGGTGTAGGTAGACATCACCAAAGATCGAACCCTCAAAGGTTTATCTCGAACTTTCCTGCTGAGAGCATCGGCTACTACGTTGGCCTTGCCGGGATGGTAACGGATTTCACAATCATAATCACTCAATAGTTCGATCCATCGCCGTTGTCTCATGTTAAGTTCCTTCTGATCCAAAATGTATTGTAGGCTCTTATGATCGGTGTACACAACACATTTTGTACCATAGAGGTAATGTCTCCAGAGTCTAAGGGCAAAAACCACAGCACCCAATTCAAGATCATGAGTAGTGTAGTTTTCTTCATGAGTTTTCAATTGCCGGGAAGCATAGGCAATCACTTTATCCCGTTGCATTAGTACCGCACCATAACCCTTGAGTGATGCATCGCAATAAACAACGAAATCATCAGGACCTTCGGGCAAAGCTAAAATTGGAGCAGTACATAGATCTTGCTTAAGCTTTTGGAATGCTTCATCCTCATCCGCACCCCACTCGAATCTCTTATTCTTTTGAGTAAGTTTGGTAAGCGGCTTGGCGATCAAAGAAAATCCCTCGATGAATCTTCTATAATAGCCGGCTAATCCCATAAATTGTCTTACTTCAGTTGGCGACTTCGGAACAGGCCAATTTTTGACAGCTTCAATTTTTGCGGGATCAACATGGACGCCTTCCCTATTAATAACATGGCCAAGGAATTGAACGGACTCCAACCAGAAATCACATTTTGAGAATTTGGCGTACAATTTCTCTTTCTTGAGCAGGTCCAAAATGATCTTTAGATGCTCACTATGTTCTCCCTTGGTCTTGGAGTAGATGAGAATGTCATCGATGAATACGATCACAAATTTATCAAGATATGGCTTGCAGACACGATTCATCAAATCCATGAACACTGCTGGTGCATTGGTTAGACCAAACGGCATCACTTGGAATTCATAATGACCATACCTTGTTCGAAAAGCGGTGATGGGAATATCCTCTTCTCGAACGCGAAGTTGATGATACCCCGAACGTAGATCAATTTTCGAATATACACTTGAACCTTGAAGTTGATCGAATAAATCGTCAATTCTCGGGAGAGGATAGCGGTTTTTGACCGTCAACTTATTCAGTTCACGATAATCGATGCACATACGAAATGACCCATCCTTTTTCTTTACGAACAATACTGGAGCTCCCCAGGGTGACGAGCTCGGGCGAATAAATCCTTTTTCCAACAATTCTTTCAATTGCTCAGACAATTCCTTCATTTCTGACGGGGCTAAACGATAAGGTGCACGGGCGACAGGAGCAGCACCCGGCACTAGATCAATTTTGAATTCAACTTGTCGAGACGGGGGAAGTCCCGGCAAGTCATCAGGGAATACTTCAGGAAAATCACGAATTACTGGTACATCTTCGAGACGTTTCTCAGATTTCTCCTTCTCGGTAACGTGAGCTAAGAATAGATGACATCCTCTTTCGATGTATTTTCTTGCCTTAATACAGGATATCACTTTTAATCGGGAAGAGTTGCTATCACCCTTGACCACTAACGTTTGATTTTTAACCGGAATGTGCACTTTTTTTTACCACAGACAATGACGGCATCAAGTGAAACTAACCAATCCATCTCCAAAACCGACTTTATTAAATCTAGCTACACGGGTAAACGATCTATCTTTTAAGTAACCTAAATTCCATGATTTACACTCTCTTCACATGATTTGGTCAGAGTGATGTCATCGATAGAAAACAATAGGGGAAAGGAAAGTTACAAGGGCAACAAAACAGGGAAGGAATCGGTAAGAGCTGTAATTGCGATGACAGGTCTGGGCCCTCCCTCAATGCCATTCGGGGGGGAATCATGATAATAAAAAATTTCACAAATAAAAAAAAAAAAAAAAAAATAAAAGGGTTTTTGCATGTGTGGTTCCACAGTTAAGGTATAAGCGTTTTATTTTGGTAAGTCCTGTAAATTCTATTTCAAAGATTTAAGGGGTGACGACTTCCGACATAACGTGGTTCTTCCTGAATTATGCATAGGTGATCAGGCTATTCCTAATTGAGGACCAAACGATGACATATTCGTCCTCGTCAAAACTTATTGTCACATACTATCCATGAAAATTTTATTATGTGGGAGAAAAGGAAATCAAGCGACATAGAGGAAAAGAATTGTCTACCTACCATCCGAAAACCACAATTATTGTTGTTTGTAAAAATGCATTTTTTTTAATTTGGTCTATAAAATGTCATTAAGATGGTTCAGGGCTACATATCACAACAAGTAATAGGGGTACCAGATAAGGATAAGAAAAATTGAAGAAGGTATTCGGGGAAAAGGTTGTTGATGGAAATCGCTATATTTCCAAAAATCGAGTCAGGCTGAAATAAGATAAGGTTTTTAAGGTGACAATGACAACCAGGCCTTACTACAAGGATAATACATGCACAACGAAGATTTCAAGACAAGGCAATGATTAGATTAACATCCATACTAGGGATAAAACATAAACATTCCAATACCACATACATAATTCCCAAAAGATACAACATCGGCTTTCCAAGTTTCTAACACAAGAATCTACATAAATCCGAATAGGGCTGCGGTGTTTACAAAAAGGACAAAAACACCTGGCAGCACAAGGTCACTAATTGGCACTAGCAGTTTAGTGTAACTATACAAAAGATCCTAGACCAACAAGGTAAGAAAGGAAAAGAAATGACTACTGGGGCCCCGGAGGCGGTCCTGGAAGTCTCTTCTCCAAAACAGTGAGGCGCTCCTCCATCCACAGTATGTACGACATCATGGTGCCCTCGCGACTCTCCATCTCAGCCACTCTAGTCCGCAACTGCTGGTTCTGCAACTCGGCTCCATGTAGTGCCGTCTGCAGGGTCTGCACCTGCTCCTCCACAGTAGTCACTCTAGGGTGGATCTCCCCAATGGCAATACTGTTAGCCACCTCAATATCACTCACCGCCTCTATCCTCCTCGTCAATACTCCATGTTTATACTCTAGGTTATCCATCTGGATACATAAGTCATCAATTACCTAAGGCTGTGTAGCGACACCAGGTGCCATGATAGCAAGAGGGTGTCCCACGAGCGTAGCCGTAGATGGACCTCCAACCTCGTAGGTGCTCGAAACAGTCACAGTAGCCCTCGGGGGCGTCACTGGGGCCATCAACCACTCGTCATCCTCATCCCAACCATCATCATCATCATCATCCATAACCTCCTCGTCAAACCCCGGGTCTATCCTCGGCTCATCCATCTCTCCTCCTAGTGGTACGTCCTACTCTATCCATCCTTTATTATTATTTGGTGCAGCCTCTGCAGCTAGTGCGAACTCATTATGGTCAAGGGGTAGATTTTCCATGATAATCTACAATCACGCGAAATAAATATATATAAGGTCACCATATTTAATAAAATTTATACAAAGTATGAATGTATGCAAAATATATTGAAGTATGCAATACAGTAATTTAGATATGAGAATTTTCAAAATATGATGAAAACTTTAACATGTAAAGTTTAATAATCAATATATATCTCGATATATGTATCAAAGTATTTATTAATAAATATTAGTGATAATACACCAAACGTAATTGAAAGAACGACTTGGCCGGCATCTCAAGGAGTTTGCGCGCTACAATTTGAAAATAAAGTTATAGTTTAGGTTTTGAAAACAACCTAGTTCTCTATAACTTATGGCTCTTGATACCAATCTTTAACACCCCCAAATTTACTCGCAACGGAACCAACTATTTGGGTGTTAAGTAAAAGTACAATAGTCACAAGATATAAAGAACGACTTGAGGAGACATTTTAAAAACAAGCAACATTTCATTCTTGATTTTCAGAGTTCAAAAGCGCAGTCCCAAAGCATCGTTACCATAATATTATACAAGTTGACATAAACAAACTAAAACAAGTTTTCATTTATGGAATGGATTTTCAAATGATGAACAAAAGTTTAGCGCAAATCCTCCTTTTATTGCCTCCAAGCCTCCGAACTTCAATTACCTGAGATAGACATGCTAAAAAGTCAACACGAAGTTGAGTGAATTCATAGGTTTTATAAGTGATAAAGAGTTGAACACAAGCATTATAATATTCATAAGCATCATATAGACTTGTGGGCCAGACAAGCTATTAACCAACAGTTGCATTGAGCTCGTGCCACCGATCCCATTGACGAAATTCCATATACAAATAATAATAATGATAATTCAATGAATGCCCCCAGGTTAGGTATTTCGTCATATACCTACTACAAATCTCCATACAATATGTCCGTACATTGGGAGTGCTCACTAATCGGATCCAAACCCCAAAAACCAGACCGGGTTGTCAAGCCCATAGCGCTATTAATTGTATGAGCGGCTACCCATCACATGTATGTTAACGCTTACGATTGGGGTCTTATGACGAAAGCTACTCAAGCAACAAGATCCTCACATACGGGTCCAAGCAGACAAGAAAAACCTACTTGTGTTCATTTTATAAAACTAGCATGTATCTCCCTCGCGGGGTTTAAGAAAAATATTTGAAAAGCGAGGCTATGAACTTACCGTGATAAGACGTGGCGATCAAGAAATCACGAAAGCAAGGAACGTCGAAAAATAATCAACCGCGACCTAAAATAACGGCGCGCATTAAATTCAAGTCGATAAATATTTATCGATATCATTACATATGTAATAGTAATATATTGATCAATTAGTTTAGACATTGCATACTCTTTAAATTTTTAGAATACTAGTAGTTTATTTAGCCTTCTTTTAAAATCTAATAAAAATGTGAAGTCCACCTGAGCCCAACAAGCCCAATAGTAGGCCTATTATGATTATTTGGGTTGTGTTTAAAGTCCAGAGTTTAAAGTATTATTTATGGTCCAATAGGTTGACCCAATAAGGCCCAATGGGTTAAATTTACATATTTAAGCTTATAGTGGTTAAGTTGGTAATATTAAGCTTTTGGGCCCAATTCAACTTAAGGCACTCTAATTCTATAAATTTATGGGTCCGGGCTTCGGATTAGTCTTATGATCAGTAGGTTAACCATTTTATAAGTCCCGATAAGTGGGTCCTACCACCTCGGGGTTTTATCCAAAAGTTATTCATAAGTTTTCCCGCTTTTAGTAATAAGTTTATAGTTTTCATCTTACGAAAGTTGCCGTAATTTCTAAATCGTAAAGGGTGTTGACTTCATATTTATCTTCCCGGATTCATTTATGAGTCTATTTTACTGATTTAAGGGTTTCATTATTAAACTTATGCCAAAAATATGATCTAAAGGCCCAAGTTCTACACTAGTGCCAAGTCTGATTTTGGGCTGCTAATTTCGGGTTCACCGTTTTGGCCGCCATTTACAAACCGTAAGGAACTGGAAAACCATCCAATTATATTAGGTTTCACATAAGTTTAGCTACAACTCTTAGTTTTACCTTTTTAGGGGCCAGTATACAAATTTTATGAGTTTTGGGTCATGCAAAACAGTATGTTTATTTTTGACCTAATCTACCATTTTGTCCATAACTTTCTCATCGGATATCGTTACGAAATGGTCCACCCGGAAAATCATCACAAGACATTTGCCTACAACCCTATGAGTCCAATACACATCCACAACCTACTGATCTATTTCAAATCCCACGTTTTCTAGTGATCAAAATTTCCTAATGTCTAAATCCATTCTAGGGCTCATATAGCTTCATTTTAAGAGTTCAAATCATGCATGCAATTTCCAAACACAATCAATACCAATATATACTTTCATTTACAGTAGCTAAATGTACAAAATACATATGATATAATAAAATTTTAAAACGGATTATCAAGAGAAAACCTTACAATTGATCAAGGTGAAAATTTTCCAAACAACCAATTCCAAAACCAAGCTTATTACCCTAACTCCTTTTAAACCCAAATGAGATTGATTTACCCAAGATTATATCACCAATGCATGCAATAACCTTATAAAAACTTGACCTAATTCAACCCCCAAAACTTCTCAAATATTAGGTTTTTATGGTCTTCAAATGTGGTTTATGTTATAAGGAACAAGATTACATAAGATTATTATGAGTTTGATATGAGAATTTTTGATGATATTGATGTTTTTGGGGCTTGGGGATTCGGCTAGAAGAGAGAGGCAAACAAGAGAGATGAAATTTTTATCTAAGCACTATGAGAAATTGAATGGAAGGTTTAAGGATTTTGAAAGAAATGACCATGCAAAGTAGTCATAATCATGGACAAGTGTAGGAGGAATTTTAGAGGATTTTCTCCACATGGCTTAGCCATGTGGATCCTCTTTGCCGTCCACATAAGGTGGGGTGGTGGTGATGGTTTTAGTTTATTTGGGTAAAATTTTAAGATAGGTGGGTAGTTTTGAGGGCTAGGGATATAATGTGAAAATATAACGAGAGTTAAGCAGGAAACGAAGTGAAAACAAACAAAGTAAAAACAGTTCTACATAAATTAGGATACTTTTTTGAAAATTTAAATTACGTAAGGTTTAAGACGAACAATAATTCTTAAGCATGACTCGCAAATAATTAAAACGACGCTTTTAATTAAACCGACTAAAAATAATAAAAGTAAATTCTGTAAAATTTAGAAAATAAATATAAGCTCGAGATAAATAGTGGCCTTAAATATAAAATGTTACTCCTCCCTCCATATACGGGAGCGACGTCCTGGCGCTCGATTGTCGTCATGCCTTCGCTTCTTGCTCGGGAATAGATGCGGATACCTCCTCATGAAAAAGTCTTCCCTTTCTCATGTAAATTCCGGACCTCTCCGCGAGTTCCAACGAACCTTAAATACAATAGAGAACTGGCTTTGTCTTAAGCGTTAACCGCACGGTCATATGAATTTCTACCAGCTCTTCAATGAAATGCAACTTATCATCCAATTGAATTTCTTCGAGTGGAATAACCAGGTCTCATCGCCAGGACTTTTGAGATTCAGAAAAACAATGAAAACATATTTTGAATGCACAGCAGTTTTTTTCTGGTAACTCAATCACGATGAAGCTACGACAGACCAATTATTTAATGATTTGTAACGGTTGTCCCTACAATAACGTTGCTCAACTTTACTGTTTACAAAATGAATTACGCCTTCAAGATGAGACTTGAGCATAACATATCACCCATCAAAACTCATCCGGCTTTCTCTCCTCACATCCGCATAACTCTTTTGTCGGCTTCTGGCAGTGAGCAACCGGTTCTTGATTTGAATGATCTTTTCGTGGTTCAGTTATTAAACTTACGGCACAGTTTGTTGGCTATCCCAATCTTCAACTCCAAATACGGCGGTCTACACTTTCACCCGTTAGAACGTGCTGCTTCAAATGTGCGCCTTGATGTAGCATGGTAATGTGTTTTTAATAGATCTCGACCAAGGCAAGTGTCACAACTACCAACTCGAAATCAATTACGAGGCACGGAACATATCTTCAGGAGTTTTGGATTGTCCTCTCACTTTTGACCATCCTATTTCGGGGTGGTATCCGTACTCATATTTATTTCCGCGTCGCCCTAAGCATTCTGAATGGATAATTTTCTGAAAATTTAAATTACGAAGTGAAAACGAACAAAGTAAAAATAGTTCTACATAAATTGGGATACTTTTCTGAAAATTTAAATTACGTAAGGTTTAAGACGAACAATAATTCTTAAGCACGACTTGCAAATAATTAAAACGACGCTTTTAATTAAACCGACTAAAATAAATAGAAAGTAAATTATGTTAAATTTTACGAACAATATTATAGCTCGGAGAAGATAAATAGTGACCATAAATATGAAATGTTACAGTTACATGGATTGTCGACTCACTATGTTATAACATTGTTGCTACTATATTTATTAGTGCAAGATACCCCTAGATCACCCTGTTGAGCCAATCCTTGTTTTCAACCCTTTATGTTAAATGTATCGTTACACCATTTCACCTTAGCCAACCCTATAGTTTATATTTTCCTTGTGTTGAAGTCTCTGGCTACTTATGTCCATGGTTCGGGGAAATGAGCATGGAAAATTTGTGCTTTCGTGGAAGACCTATCACTTTTGATCTATGAAGACCCCCTTGTATCATCACTTTTGATATTGTTCATCTCAAATGGGGGGATATGTATGTTGTATATTGTGAAAAAAATAGTGTAAAGCTCTGTATCAAATTATCATATTGATGTTGGTTTCGTGTTATAAAACCAACAAGTTGTTTGAGATATGAAGATGGTGCAACTATAAGCCATCAGTATGAGTTTGAAGGTTGATTAGTTGATCTGTTCAACATCAAAGAGGACTCAGTACTTATATCTGAATACTAGCCTATTATTTTGATAGATTTTGCACTTAGATACATTTGGATCTTGCTGGTATGACGGTAGACCGGGGTATGACAACTTGATTATTTAGACCTATTTGTTTTGTTATTTGTTTTACACCTAATTAATGTGTATCCCATGGCTTATTCATACCCTTCTATAATGTATTTGATTATTACAGTAGTTTTATTTCTAACATAAATACACAATACTTTATTTTAGCATGCTCAAGTTAAGGATAAACATTGTGAGCATATCACATGAGTCTCGTCCTATTGGAATTGGCCTGTGCATGTGTAGTTTTGTTCCTTTTTCTGGATCGATGGTATCAAAAGGAATCAATCACTGTTTTAAACCTGTGTGTGTTACATGTTGCCTTTTAAGAAGTTGTTTAGAGCCTAAATTCTAATGGATTGTAAGAATGTACTTTTAAGGCTTTCGATGGAATTCATGCTGAGAAGTGCAGTTGAGTGATCACCCCAAAAATGAAACACTTATAATAGTAAGAGAATTGAGTGATTTTGATCCCCTTTTCGTGAGGTGTTTAGCTTTGATGGTTTCTAGCATAAATAAATTATGAATTCATTTCTCTGAGTTAAATTGGAGAACTCTTTTTTATGAATTATTCTAACAGTTCTACTTGAGGGCAAGTAGAAGTCAAGTGGGGTGATATTTGATAACACCAAATAGTTAATATTTTTTGTATCAAAATTCTCTTATCAAATGCTTTTAAATATATTATATAACTAACATGATACAATGAACTTATTCCTTATATATGTGTATCAGGAAAATACAAAGTCTCGGAGCAGAGACGTTGGATAATTGGACGTGGAACTACATTGGAATGAAGTATGCTTCAAGGATTCTACTTACGGCATAATCACCCCATCAGGAGTTACGCCGTAACACTAAAATTAAAGGAAGTAATGATGTCATCACAAAATATCATAGTTATGCGTAACCATGCGTTACCATTACGCCGCGTACCATGCCACATTAAGTAGGATAACTCATCCTAGTCTTAGTTATGGTCATAAACATGGACGCTATAGTTCCGCCGCAAAACAATTACGCTACTATAATGGAGCCCACATTAGATGGTTACGGTTGTAAACCGCATAACTTAACAGTTACGCGTAACAAGAATCAAAACTTATTAAATAGAGCCTCATTTAACATATTTTCATAACCCTTCCCCCACAGTATCTAAGTGAGCCGGAACAAGCTCTTCCTCTATAGGTCAAGAATTCACCAGAAGTCCAAGGAGAGTCACTTTACTTAATTTTGATTTAACTCCTTATAAATCGATATTGAAAAGGACTAATGAATGATTCAATCATGATTCCTATCATTTACTTTGTTGTATTGTTTCATGAGCGGCTAAGCACTTCTAATGCTGGCTTAGTTATGAATTTACTATTGTTATGTTGAATGTTTCCTATTTAATTATTGCTTTATTAGATATCCTTATAGCCTATCATTGATCCTTATGCTTTGGTAGTATTAAGGGTGGTTTAGATCTTGTTAGTTCTGTCATTAGGTAAACTAGTTGAACATGAGGTTAACAGGGTACTAGGGTAGGCTGACATCTATCCCTAGTGTAGGAATTTATCAAATTACCGCCTCTATCACATTAAACACATAACAAGCCTAGGAACTCTTTAAGAGAGGGTTTATAATCTGCCTACGTTATAGAAAGGTAATGAGCTACCCTGGAACCTCCGGATGAGAAATACAGCTAGAATAGCTCCGCTAAACTAGCACGGGTAGTCCAAGCCACGACTCTAGAGAAGCTGGTATCATCAAGAAGATATCAGGTGTGGAGTCTTCAGTCCTGTTCCAGACCGGCGACCTAGGGTTTTGATGACAAGTAAAGCAATAAACACACACAAAAAGATGAACAAATGATAAAAGAGCGGTCAAACACTAATGTAAGGAAAACATATCAACCATGAATAATCCGATAAAATGCAGGTTTGTTTATTTAGTGCAATGAATGCTTATCTCGAGGCGGCAGATCATTCCTAGATTTAGGCGGTACTTCTTCCTAAAACCTAGACACGCTAATTTTTTTAGGTGAAAGGGAATCATACCCCGATAAAATATATTACACCAAAAAAGCGTTGAAGAACAAAGGATGTAGGTGAAGTCCTACATCTCAGCCCGTTACATAGGCAACAAAAAGAACTAAAAACAAAAAGTGCACCAAAAACAACTACACAAGAGGACAAGCCCCTCTCATGACTAAATAAGACACAAAGCTATTTCCTACCACTCATACTTAACCTGAAATCACGAAGCTCCTTAAGTTGGCCAGGAAGATCAAATACTTGATCCTCATAGCCATCAGAAAAATCAAAGTCTTCATCTTCAAGCTGATTTCCTCCTCCAAATAATGGACCATTAGAAGACTCAATATCATCTTCATCAGTATCAGATTCATTAATGCACTCTGGTCTAGCTGATTTAGGAAACGGAGTAGAAGGCACCTTAGTATCCTTACTAACCCGCGTACCACCAGCCATAGTAACATTAGGCGAATCATATGTATCACTAGGCGAATCATAGACACGCTAATTCTGTCATAATTAAATGCATCCGCATAAACATCCTTTTTGCTGATTATAATCTATCTTAGGAGATTAATAATGGTGTTCTTACTAAACCCTAGCTCTTTGAGACTTTACTGTTACACCTTGACAATGGCGGAATCATGAGGCATGACGGAGAATGAATCATCATAACACATGGTACAATATAGAGAAATCGAAAGATGCATATCATAAGTGTTACGACATCCTCCGACGACAAGTATGAAAACTTGTGTCAAAATAGTCGATGAACACATCACATTTTCAAATTTATTACAATCCAACTACCAACATAGGGGCAAAACAAGTCTAGAATAATCTAAGGACATCCACCAAAAACAAGTCTCAAATGCAATCCTTTAACAATGATCCCTCAAGGGGTAGCTTAGGTCACTAAGGCATTTAATCTTTAGCTTAACAAGCAATCACTTCACCTGAAAATGATACTCGAAAAGGTCAACATTACGTTGGTGAGCTCGTAGGTTTAGGAAAAACCCAGTTGCTGTGCTAGAATATAAGAGTGGATAATTGTGCAATATGAAAGCAGAATGCATATAACAGTATTTAAATCATCAACACATCAACAGATTATACCAGGGTATCCCAACCCAATTCAACCAAACAATAGAATTCCCGCACGCTTATAGTCCCCCTGACCTATCGCCTACCAGCTGGAGCTACACAGTCGGTTAAATAGTATGGTGCAGAAATTCCCGGTGAAACTTCGCATAAATAGATCTCATAGTATTCGCATAGCATTCACATAACATTTATATAGCATTTATATAGCATTTATGTAGTATTTATATAGCATTTATATAGCATTTATATAGTGTTCACATAACATTTGTACATGCAAACATAGGCACATAGCATTGTCCAAAAAGAATTAAAAGGTTTTTGCACAATATTGAAAGTAGTTGAAAAAGGTTTTGAGTATCATTTCCCCCAACGGAAAAGAGTTTTAAAATGGGGCAACGAGAACTCACCTCAAATAAGATAATAGTAGATAAAAGCAGATGATCACTGACTAAACGCGCAACGATACCCGACCACGACCTATTTAATAAGTTTTACTTAGTAATAGACTTTACGAAAACATCCTATTGTTCAAGCGTTTGCTTTAGAGTTGGAAAAATGTTTTGTGTACTTGTTTTAAAAGATTCAATTAAGTATTTTGACTCGATGAACTTAGATCAAGGTGCAATATAAGTATTTCTTGAGAATAGAATGGAAGTCTCACGACGAAATGGAATATTAAGTATTTAAAAGTAGATCTTGCGAGAACTGACCGAAGAAGGAATAACGAGATTTAAGGCGAGAGATTTATGAGATAGAAACGGAGACGCATACGAAATGAGTGTTAAGAAATCGAGGATCGAAGAAATAAAAATTTAGATAATTAAGAATCATAGAACTAGGAATTAAGATAGATTTAGAATTTAAGAAATGAAAATAGTAATAGGAATAGATGATTTAAGAATCATAGAACTAAGGATTAAAACAGATTTAGAATTTAAGAAATAAAGAATAAAAGAATTAGGATTTAAGGCTAATAAAATAAAATAAAATAAAATAAAAATAAAGTAAATAAAACCGGACATGTTTTAGTAATTTAACCCATTGCCCCACGTTTGTTTGATAAAACATCGTTAGTATAGCCCCTATAATGTTTTATATCATAAAATAGGTGTTGAAAGTTTTACATAAAAATCATGTTTTTTGTCTTTTAGTCGGGTATTAGAATAATAATATTTTATTACTTCGTTTTCTTGCCGAGATTATTAGGAATTAGTTCGTATTATGATTATAACTACAAATCTTAGTCTATTGATTGAAATTTTGTACAAACGTTTACTAAATATGAATTAATATTTAACACTTAGTGATTTTGTCCTTTTGTCAAACTTATATGAAAATGAGCTTTTAAAGATATTTTTTAAGTATATGATATTTTATAAGATTTCGGCATGACTCGTTTGTTTGTAAAAGTTTCCCAAGGTTTTCAAGCCTTATTTTCAAACACTTTCCTTCAAAAACCAAATTCCTGGCAAAATGCCAAAAGTCCATGTTTACGTGACGTTTTGTCAAAATATACTTTCCAAATTAACCATTTTGAATCAGTTTAAGCTTACACGAGTATAAGTAGATAAAAAAATCCGTTTTTAACACTTACATTTGCTAGTTTTCACTCATTAAGCCCCCAAGTCCAAGGTTTGCCCGAAAGCATTTGTTAAATCTCATCTCGCAAGTCAAATCAAATTTAAGTCCACTAGTTAATCCTTTTGTCAAGTTTCAAGTTCATTATGTTTTAGAATGATGTTTATTAACCGTTAGGCCTCATGGCCCATTAAGTGTTTTATAGTTAGCCCGATAGGATGAAAATAAGAGTATTTATACCTTATTGGGCTTTTTGGCCCAATAAGCATATATGTATGTTTTACAACCCGATAAGCCCAAAATATTTCAGTAAGTATTAAAGTAAGGTAATAAGCCCTTTATATGTCAAAAATAAGTTAGACCAATAAGGTAAAAAATAAGCCGTAACTTAGTTTCTTTATTGGGCCGAATTTTGGATAAGCCCACTAAGCCGAAATAATTAGAAATTAAGTTCTTAAGCCCAAATAAGTCAATGAGTTCTTTAAGTATGAAAATAAGCTGTAAAAATGTGTAAGAATTATAAGCCGGAAGTAATAAGTCGTGGCTTATTCCTTCTATTGGGTCGTGAGCCCAATAAGCTCAAAAGAGTCGAAAATAAGCTCGAAATGAGTCATTATGCTCAAGGTCTTTTTAGTGTTTAAATAAGATATTAATAAACTAGAAAATAAGCTGCAAAAGTAATAAGTCATGGCCACTAAGGCGAATAAGCCGTGGCTTATTCCCTTAATGGGCCGCGACTTCAACATGCCCAAAAATAAGTTAATATAAGCCCAAAAAGCGAATACGTTACGAAATAAGCTATACAATAAGAACTTAGAATAAGAGAAATCTATAATAAGCAAAATATGACGAACCCTTATGGGTTTGTTTAGTGGATCGAGACTCAAATAAGCCCACAAAACTCAAATAAGCTCACGGTGAATTATATATAAGCCAAAAACTAAAATAATCAATTTTAGACTCTAATTGTTATTTTACCATTAAGACCATTTTATAAAAGTGACAATTTTGTTTTTCTTCTCCTTTGGTTTATTTCGAACCAAACGCACCCTTTATGGGGTTGTTCTTAGTTTTTATGTTTTAAAAATTTACAAACGCATTGTACAACCATGTTTAGATCATTGTTAGGATATTAAAAGTACAAGAATTGTAGACTTTCGAAGACTTACAAA
>BQNB010043645.1:0-29076 GCA_026074375.1 Tanacetum coccineum | reverse complement strand
CTCGGTATTATTGATCTTGTTGATTTTTAGACTTATATATATTTTATATTTTATCATATATTATATATTTAGTATAAAATTCACCAATCATGGACCGTTTGTGTGATTTAAGAACCTTTAAAATGGCGGCCTTTTCTTCATCTTTTAATTCTTTAGAAATTATGACGGGTAATTTATCGGTTCCTTCTAAAAACGCATATTCATAAATGAGAAGGTAAATCCTTAAGCTCGAGTTCTGGTGGTTCTTCGATCGAAGGCTTCGTCATAGTAATATCAACTTGCTTAAGGTCATCATTCTTCATCGGAGGGAGATTCGGAGAAGGATCTTCATTTAACAATTTCTCAATGTAAAGAATATCTCCCTCCGTGTCGTAGTAATCGTCATGCAAATTAGAAAGTTCTTCTGGGTTACGTAGAAAAGTCTCTATCTCTTACAAAATGAAATCTCCTCCTTTAAAAGGAGTAAACGAGGGAGAAGAAGAAGCAATGATAGGATCCAAAGGAGTGGGATTGGCACTCGTCGAACTATCTAAAAATCTAAGCACTTCTTGAGCATACTCCTCACAAGCAACGTCTATGACATTGACTTGATGAACCGTTTCATCATAATAATTATGGGAGTATCTCAAAGTGTGCCCGACTTTAAACGTAATGGCCTCATCATTAACTCGAAGAGTTAACTCTTTACCATGTACATCTATTAAAGCTCGTGCCGTTCTTAAGAAAGGTCTCCCGAGGATGAGAGGAACCCGAGGATCAACATCGTAATCAACTACAACAAAGTCGGATGGAAAATAAAACGTTCCTACTTTTACAAAAACATCTTCGGCAACACCTTTCGGATAAGAAACCGATCGGTTTGCAAGTTCGAGTGTCATGCGAGTCGGAGTGAGTTCCGGAAGCGAAAGCTTCTTCCATACGAAAAGAGGCATTAGATTGATGCTAGCCCCAAGATTGGCCAATGCTAAGCACTCATCTAGCTCCAGAAAATCACACGGGATAAGAAACTTGCCGGGGTCTCCAAGTTTTTGGGCAACTTCTTAAGGAGCACCGCCGAGCAATTCTCATTTAACGGAGTACTTGCTAATTCAAATAATTTTTCCTTATTACTTAGAAGACTCTTAAATGTAGAAGCAAACTTCGGCATATGAAGAAGAGCATCCGTGAAGCTAATATCAAAGTGTAATCTTTGAAAGATTTGAAGAAACTTCAACATTTGATTATTAGCCTTTTCACGGAGCTTTTGGTCATTAAGCCTCGAAGGATAAGGTATTGACGGTTTAGGATTAGGCTTCGGAGCAACTTCGGGCTCCAGAATAGGAATTTGGACAACCGGAGGTTGGACGTGTGCGGTACTTTTTGAACTTGTAGTTTACACCTTGTCCTTTGTCGCCTCAGTTTCACATTCCACTTCCTTTGGGAGAGGAGTAGGAGTTGGTGGAATCGTAGGTCCATCATAAGCAACACCACTTCAGATGGTAATAGCTTTCACGTCACCTCTCGGGTTAGCAACGGTATTACTAGGAAGTGATCCTGAACCTGAGGGATTTTGCATTTGTAAGAAATTGGTCATCACGTTCTTTAGCTCATTTCTCATTATGTTCCTTAACTCATTGTTTTGATTCTTCATTGAAGTCTGAAATTCATTTTTCAATTCTATTTTCATATTGTTAATTTGATTTTGCATAGCTCTCATATTAACATCATTAGTCTTCATGTAATTCGATAAATCATTCGAAGGTCCAACTTGAGCTTGATAATTTGGAGCTTGAAAATTCGGAGCATGATAATTGTTGTTTCCTTGATTGAAGTTTTGCCCTCTTCCTTGATTTTGATTGTATCGGTTTTGATTATGTTGATAAAATATAATGCCTAAAAACATTACTAATATTTTTTCACATCTTTATGTTTCGATAATCACAAAATATAAAAACGTTCAACGTAAAATTAAACGTAAACAAGTAATTAATAGTAAATTCTCATTTCAACAAAAGCGGTCCTTTTGAGTGTAGCCATCAACGGATGGACAGTCGGATAAAAGAATGGGGACCACACTAAGTCTCAACACTTCGGAAACCACAGATTTGACCGTTGTATTTGTCTCATTTTTTTCATATCTAGAAAATTTTTATTCATTCGTTTCCAACATGTGAACAACTTCTGGGACTCTCGTAGTTCAGTTGATAGTAGTTGAAGAGATAGTTTCTAGGCGTCTCGTCTCGAGTTGCTGAATGTCAGTGTCCCACATGGTTGTGGTGTTGAGCGGTCTGTCTCGATCAACTCGTAATATTCTTCCGGTGTCTTTTGCATAAAAGTTCATCCCGCTGCAGCATTGATGGTGTCCCAATGCCTTAATGTCAAACCATTATAGAATGTATCAATTTGTGTAACTAAAAGCATATTGTGGTTAGGACACCGATCAATGTATAATTTGTAACGCTCCTGCTAGTGAAGTTCCAGTGGTTAGTACTGCTGAGGAGAATATTAGTACTGCTGGAAGAACTGTTACTTATAGAAGAAGGAGTCATCAGATCACAAGTGCAGAAGTAGAAGAGTGTTTGAAAGAATCATCATCAGAAGACAAGAAGATTTAATCCAAAAGAAACTTAGGATTTGAAGATAAATCACAAGTTTAGGGGAGGATTGTTGGGAATAAATCTTCATCAAGAGTTAATACTACCAAGGTATAACTAACAGTACTAATGGAGTTAGTACTGCCAGTACAAACTTAGTACTGCCAAATGTTAGTTAATACTGCTAGAAGAAAGGTTAATACTGCTGATGGTCAAAGCTGCTGACTTGGAGATAAGGATGTAAAGAGATAAATATGGAATGTATATCTTTTATATTTTAGGAAGATTTATATATGATTATAATTGTAATTGATCCTAAAACTTCGGTAGTTATCTTGTAAAGGACTCCTTGTGGTGTATAAAATAAGATCCTAGGTTAAGGTTTTATAAATACTTAAGAGAGAGATATATACATCTTAGAGAAATAACGCATAGCTTCAAGGTTTGTAACCCTAGTACTAAGCAAGAGTACTCGTATTATCATTAATAATATTGAAGCAGTTTGTATTTTATTCATTGTTCTTTGTTTGGTATTGTTTCATTGATATATACTTCTAGAGTATTGAAGTGTAGATTCCGCATACACTTTGATATACAAACAAAGTCTCAACCATTGTTATTTTGGATTCATCCAAGGTAACATACTCTTTACAAGGTAAAGAATCGATCAAGGCTTGGGATCAACATGTAGGGCGTCATCGGAGACCTCATTTTGCTTCATATGTTGAGTGACTTTCAAAAATTTATCAATGTGTCTATTGGCATCGTCGCCTGGTAATCCGTGAAATTGGCAAGTATTTTGAACTTGTTGAATCATGTGATGACGAAGTCCAAAATTCGTATCCTGAATTGGAATCAGGGCAATTGGTCCTCCCATCTATTTATAGACGGTTGGCACAACTCCTCCATCGATCGGGGAGCTGGCCCATTAAGTCTCACCACCGAAGGTGGACCATTGTTATTAAGAGGAGTGGGTCCCGCAGGAGGAGGTCCCTGATTTTTATGAGGAATGCTCATAACTTCTTCGAAGACGAAAAGAGATGACGGTTCACCTAAATTCCTTCGTCGAATAAGACTCTCGAGGTCTCTAAGCGGAGAAAATAGATTAGAAGAAGTAGAGCGAGTGCTCACGCACTAAAAACAAGATAAGAAAATTAAAATAGAACAAAAAATATTTTTGTAACCGATAATCGAACAAGTGTACGGTAGCTCTCTAGAAAACGCACAAAGAAGCGGAGGAGCGGGTAAGCGCGAAGCGTTTTAAAAACCTTCTCTTTTCGGGTCGAAGTTCGTCGGATCGACCCTCCTTATACCTCTCGTATAGTTTGTTTAAACTAAAGGCGAGCCGTTTTCACGAGTGACACAACAATTATTTTTGTTGTTTTTCAAAAAAAAATTGGTATTTTATACTTTAATAATAAATTGAAAACACAATATTTTTGTATTTTTATGGTTTTATGAAAGAAAGTAGAAAAGAATAAACGATAACTTCACGGGAAAGGATCTTCAATGCACTAATCTTCAAACTTCAACTCGAAATTCGTTTCATAACTTCCCCGGCAACGGCGCAAAAAACTTAGTTCGATCAAGATAGTCTATATAAAATATATTATATATCCTAAATATCTCAAATAGTAATAGTATAGAGAGTATCCCGTTTGATATAAAAATTGCTTGAGGACAAACAATATTTTTATCTCCCGGATGTCGTATCCCGACGAAGTGTGAATTTGAAAACTTTGTTTCGGTTTGTGATCGCGTGCTTGAATAATCAATACTTTGGATTTGGTTTCTAAATCTAATAACGCAAAGGGGAAAGCAAATAAAGGCACGCTAAACTAAAAATTAAAGCAATTTAAAAACCTAACGACATTTAAAAGTAATTAAACACTAATTAAAACTAAATAAGCTAACTTAATTAACTAAAAATGACAAATTAAATTCTAAAAACTCAAATTGCAAAATTTTAAACTAAAATGCTTTAAACTAAAATGCTTTAAACTAATTTTTAAAAATAGAAAAATATTTTTTTGGTTTTTTTAAAACTAATTAAAACTATTTTTAAACTAAATTATACTAAAAATTGAAATAAAAATACAAAAATTTGAGAAAATTCCTAAAAATACTAGATACTATTACTAAGATTTATAAAGAAAAACGAAACAAAAAGCTCAAGCCAAAAAGCTGTGAAAATTCAATAAGCTCAATAAGCTAAAATTGAAAATGCATATATGAATTAAATTGTGTAAAAGACTTATGAAAAAGTCTCAAGGGCGCGCTGGTAAGGGTGTTGGTGTGTTAAGGGGGAGGTCACAGGTTCGAAACATGTGACTTCCTTTTTGGTGAAAACATATTTTTATTTTTCTATTTGAAAAAGCTATAAACCTAGTACAAATAAGCAACTTTAATAAATGGACTTTTTACTGAAACTTATTAGATAAGCTAGAAAAAGCTCAAAAGAAATTGGCAGCTTTGGCTTTTTAAGGCTAAATGACATGTAAACTAAACTGTTTTGAACTTTAGGACTCAATAAGCTAACAAGAAAACTAAAAAGCTAAAGAAAACCCTCAACTAGACTCAATAAGCACTTAGGACTTAAAAATAAGCAGACAAGATAAGTTGAAAACAACTAAAACCAATAAGACATCAAACTCTAAAAGATAGTTTAAAAAGCATTTTTTTTGACAGACTTTAAGCTAAACTAGAGGATAAATAAGCACTTTAAATAAGCTAGAAACTAAAAACAGATCGGGACTGAGACTCAAATGACACAAATAAGAAGGAATTAAGCAAAATGGAAAAGAAATAAGCTAGAAGAATGCAAATGCAAATGACAGACTACACTAGATGTTTTTTTGGCTTTTTAAAGATTAATGACTAAGTTCAGCTGAATAAATTAAAAGACAACAAACTTAAAACTAATAAAGATCTGGACTTAATAAGCAAATCTAATCACGACTTAAGCTTAATAGAAGACTAAATAAGATAGAAATTCTACATAACTCAGATTGTAAACTTGACCTATTTATTTGACTCTTTAGCTAAATGACTACTTGCATCCTAAATTTTAAAGACTCCAAAAATACTTTTGACATAATAAAAACTCAAAACAGGTGAACTTTATACTATAATAAGCTAATTTAAATCAAAAGTTATCACAATCAAGCTAGGCTCTAACCACCATTAAATCTGCAATATTGGACTTTTAGACCAAGTACTAACCTACACTCTAATTGACTAAACTAAACTGATTTGAGCTAAAATCTTTAAGAGGAAATGTCAAGGGCTAATGACTCAAAACAGATGGACTATGATGCTCTTAGAAACCATATTGAACACAAAAATGTACAAAAAAGCACACCTCAAATACATTTTCAAGAAATTAATCAAATAAGCTAATAGGTGAAACCTTGAACTTGCAGACTTTGAATTTTGACAAAACAGACTTTTAAACTTAACATTCCTTATTCTAAACTTGTTAAACTATCCTAAAGACTTAATTTAATCTATTTAAAACTTACTTAATCCATAAAGCAACCCAAGCAGTCTTAACTAAGTTAAAACTGCTTGTGCCAAACACCCCTTTAAATCCTGATTTTTCATTTTTTTAAGCTAAACAGACCTAATCAAGCTTTAATTATTGAAAACAGATTAATAACTAAGCTTATTTAATACTAATAAACAAAAATCTGAGGATAATAAGCCACTTTTTAATAAGCAGTATTAAACCACATTTTAAGTCAGTATTAACTCTAAAACCTCAAATCAAACTTCTACTAAGCTATCATTTAAACATATTAAGCTATATTGAGAAAGATTAAGCACACTTAAACAGAGATTAAGCTCAAATAAGCAGTTTAATAAGCTATAAAAGAAAATAAGCTAAAATGAATAAAAGAGAACATGTACCTTGATCCTAGCTAAACAGGGATCTTAATAGCTTTTACAAGCTTTGATCTACAAACTAGCTTAAAAAATAAGCTCTTAATAAGCCCTTCCAGATTTGGCTTATCTTCCAAATGGCTTACTCAGTTTCTTTTAGTGGATTAGAGACAAACAACTTATTTAGTTAAGCTTTTAAGCTTAACTGAATAAGTGATAGCTTAAGAGCTTATTGAGCTTATTAAGGACACATTTTAAAGTAAATTTGCATATAAGTAAAACAGAATTTAACAACACAATTTAAATAAAACTGAGATTCTTATTAATAATCAAACGTTTTACAAGCTTTAAAAGAGGAAATTACATTAGAACAAGACTATAAGCTAAAAGTTACACTAATAAGCTACTCAAAACTACAATAAGCTATCTTAAACTCCTCCTTTCTATGTGAGTGAGAGCCCCTATTTATAGCCTGCAAGAGAAGGAACCAGAAGCAAAAGGAGTGTCTTCAAGCATTCATCTTAACCCTTGATTCCATATCCACCTATCTGAGCCTTTGGATCTCGTACACGTTTTTGCTCCAATCATATCCCTCAGGATTGTCAGCGTGGACTTGTGAGTGTTAGACGTGACAGAGGTCTTCTAGAAACCTAGGAGCGTGCGTGTGTGAAGGTGATGTTTACCCTGTGTTACTTGTTGTAAAAATGAGGGAGGGAGAAACGGTGGATGAACGGTAACTCATGTTTGTTATAACATGGACTTTTTGACCCGGGGGTGGGAGTTGACTTGGGCTTGGACTTTTGTTTTATCATTGGGCCAGGCTTGGGTAATGGATTAATGGATTTAAATTTTATAAAGGCTTGTTAATTAGGCTAAAGGATTAATAGTATAAATCTTAATGGGCTGACCCTAGCCTATTAAATGGGTACGGGTTGGTCCATTTAAAGATGTATACGCCCGTGGCTTCGATTTCTCATACTCTTCCAATTTCGTGCTCGGTTTTGTCCAATTTGGCTTTGTTTTTGTCCATTTTTTATATATCTGTTACCTGCAAGACATATTTCACAAAATACAAATATACAATGCATTTCTCATGTATTTTTGGTCATTTAAGCTCTTTTAATTAAAGAAAAATGATATTTGAATAAACACATATCACGCGACGAAGCCTAAATGTCTACCCAATCCGCACAGGTCATAACCTAAGTTCTACAGGGCGAACCTGGCTCTGATACCATAACTGTAACACCCCATCCGAGAACGGGTCCAATGTCATACTTATGGCATCAATAAACGCAAGCGGAAGACTTACTAATACAATGGTTTGGCAAAATTCCCAAACAACATTAAATTCGAAATCCCTTAGCTAAACAAATTCTAGTATAGATCCGGTATGCTAGTTCCTCAAGATGGTTCTGTATGAGCTCCTAAGCACTCCTCACTTATAACCCAACTTCCCTCTTATTACCTGCCACAGAGAAAAGAAATGCGGCTGAGCTAAAAGCTCAGCGAACAGATATATACAAAACAGATGTAAACAAGACAGATAGATCAAGTATGCATAAGTAATCGAATAGAATCACCATAACCTGGGTAACAAAGATCTCATATATCATAAGAGCTGAATGAAATAAGTAGCCAACCAAAGGTAGCCAAACGAAACAGGTAGCTAAACGAATTAGATAGCCAAACGAAACATATAGAAATGCCCCACCGAGCTTGAAACAAATGTCTAAAGCATGCCACGTGCTTAGACCCTACAATCAAATGCCTATCACATCATATTAAATTGTACATGGGAGCTGCAGCTCCAGATGTACCCTACAAAGTGTGCAATGGGGTGTTGGCACCACACTAAGCCATGCACCAAAACGAAATGAAACGAAGTACCTAGGATGCATCCATACGCTCCTTACAAATCAAATCATACATGGTCAAGTCCATAATAGAGCACACAAAACAAAAGGGAACGCCGTGGACTGATCACACCGCCACAGATAGTGTCACGCCATTGGTGCCTTAATGACGCAGCCATGGTACCTCCATGGCTAGTTACCTCGGGCATCCTCAGTAAAATCCTACATTGGCTATCCTTTCTTCATATATGTCAAGGTAAACTTCATAACATATCAAAGTCAATGTATATAATTTCATATATCATTTCTTAAAGGTTACCATTGGAATCGATCATATCTCAAATACAGGCTTTAAAACCATTATCGGATGCCCCTAACCCTAAACCTCTGGAAAAGGGTTAACCCCTTAAGTGAATGACAAGTTTACTAAAGCTTTATGTACAGGTAATATTATACCTCATTTAAACATATAAAATCTCTTCAAACTCAAATACAATCTCTAAAACGCTCAATGTACAATGCCATTGAGCATGATATCTATAATAGCCGTTCTACCTCCGTTTTACCTTAATGTCTTCACCACAACTCATGTGCTATGCTACTACACTCAAATATACAAATGTTTAAAACACTAATTTCTATTCATAAAACTTTATACACATTTTTTACACTAGAACCCTAATACAAAACTCAGAAACCCTAACCCGAGCTAAATACTACACTATAACCCGTTTCTTCATTTTTATCCATTGTAAACCCAAACCAACACTCAATTAAGTTGTAATAACTTATTTTACAATCATATCAATCCTATTCAAAACATTATCTTCATCATTAATTCATCATTTTTCTTCACATCTGTACGTAAAATACATATCTAGAACCCTAATATTGTACTAATTGGTTCATTTAACCCGTTTACTCGTTCTATACCATTCTCAATCTCAAATAAATACCAACCAAGGGCCATTATAAATCTTAATGAGTCTACAAATCAATTTTCTATCATTTTACTTGGAAATGTACAAGAAATCAAGCATAGAAAATCATTAACGAATCCAGAAACCCTATTATGAACTAATTGATAACTTTGACCCGTTTTCTCAATTCAACCCATTTTAACTTAAACCAACAACACAAAACTTCATTAATAATACTTTATATAAGCTACTTAGGTTCTGTCATTCCATCATTCCTATATACAAAAGTATACAAAATATTAAACCAAGAAGTCAAGGGAAAACCCTAAACAGGTACACTTTGGATCCGTGACCTCGTTTCTTCAATTTTATCCCGTTTTAACCCCAAACCAATTGATAAATCTTTGCTAATTTCTTTAATCCCTGACCTTAACAACCTATTTCATAATTCCTTAATATTTATAAACACAATTGTACCTTGTTAAGACATTTGAAAACCGTCGAAACCTAAATTAGAACTCAGTTTACTTCTATGACCATTTTGAACCTATAAATTGCTACCAAGTCCAAATAAAACAAATGTGAAACCTCTGCTAGATTCATAGTAGCATGCTTTTGCACGACTGTGACTTATCCTTGGTCAAAAGCACCAAAAGCACTGGCCTTCTTTATTGCTCTCATTTAAGACGCTCGGCAACAAGCAACCACCAAACACCTCATCATAAGCCATATTTTATAGACCTCCACCTCTTGATTTACTAGCTTCTAACTTCTATACCCTAGGGGACCCTCTATCGTGTCAAGACCAGATCCTAAGCTTGCTTACTCCTTGCTACTTCAAATGGGTATAAAATAGAGGCATTAGTATGTTCATTCTTCTTCATCCCCCACTGCCTCCTCTTTAACCACTTCATAGAAGCAATCCTTGCTCTAATAGATCCTTAAGTACGATCTTAAGAATCCCAAGTACAAAAGGCTCCAGCAAAAGAAACCAAGTAACGAAAGCCTGTGAGTCGTTACTCTAGCCGTACAAGCCGAAAGTCCCGTATTCGGACCGTTTCCCAAGCTATAGCTTAAAAAAGGTTTCTGTAAGCTTATATTCTGCTTATGGTAAGTCATTAATTTCATTATGGTTCTTACATAAAATCATAATTAAAGCTTTGAACTCAAACCTAAGTGTTATGCCTTTTTGATCCAAACAGTACACCCGAACCCTAATTTCATGTTTTTCTTAAACTATGGGTTAAAATTGTAATCTTTTGGTTTTTAAACTCAATCCTAATAATCGATTATAATGTTTAAATTATGTGCTTTGATAAGTCATGAATTTGACCCTTTAAAAACAGAGCGTTTTCGTTTTGAAACCATAATTTGACCCATTTTACTTTTTAGCTTAGCGAAAACGTTAAATTAAACTTCTAGTGTTATGTTTTAAAACTTAATATTTTAGTTTATTATAACTTATAAAGACTATGAAATGTTAAATTAAGCTTGCATGGAAATTTGGACATGTTTTGTTCATTATAATCCATGCACGGTGTATATATCGTAAAATTTTAGAAAATATAACTAAAAGGACTAAAAATGTCATTTTATCAAAGTTATAACTATAGGGGTCTATTATGTCACTTTTCAAAGTCCAAGGTTTACTTGGTATATCAAAAAAAGTTGAAGGACCAAAGTCGTAAAAATGCAAACCCCAGGGGCCTACTTGCAGTTTTGCAGTTTCAAACCCCAGGGTTTTTAAATGTAACATTTTGAAAAAGTGAAAATTCATATTTAAAACATTACCAGAACATAACTTTTAATTAAAGTCTCCTCGTTGCCTTAACATTTCCGGATAATGAATTAAAATGCTTAAATAACTGCTTATGTTTCTAATCATTACATCATTCACCATCGATGTGCTATCAAAAATCATGTCCCGGATCCATATCATACCACAATACTAGGGAGCTTCATATTAAGAAGTTTCATCTTGGTACTACGTTCTGTCTGAGTTGTTGGGTTTACGATTTAAAGTGCCCTAGCTCCCAAACGTTTCTGAAATGTCTTCTAATCTATGATGGTCTGAACGGTGTTATGATAATTTTATATCAAAAACCAACTTCGATATCCAAAAAACTTATATGTACAATCAAAACTAAGACTTGCCATATATTAACCCTCGGTTGTCTGTGATTGCCGTGTGTTGAAGCCGTTACCTTCATTCCCTATACATTAGCTATCAATTTCCCTATAACTGTTCAGGTGAGTTCATAGCCTCGCATTTAAATCTTTTTATAAAAACCGCTTGAGGGAAGATAAATGCTATAAACATGCATGCCCAATTACTTCTACTGCATATTTCAAATTTTACTATTGCCTAAGTAACATGTTTGCCTTTAAGTCCCATAATCATGCACCGTTAATAACTCTCCGTAGTAAGCGCGAATGATGTGAAATAGATCTATTTGAGGCTGGACTCCCCGTTGGTGTAACCTCATTACGTGTATCAATTTCACATCATTAGAAATTCACGCGGGTATTTTGCAGTCCCGCAGGGGCAACATTATACACTATAACCTAAGGCATCGGATTCATGACGCTACTGGCAATAATAAATTATAATTATTCCAAATACTGGGTGTTTCATCAACGTAACCCAATTTATCACATTTGCATTCATATTAGATTAATTAAAACCTATGAATTTCATCAACCTTTGTTGTTGACTTTTTTGCATGTTTTTTCTGGTAAATAATGCACGGAGCATCTCATCTATGACTTGAGGTCACAAAGATGGAAAAACCGTTATCATTCAAATTTGTATTTTTAGAATTTCTTGGAAACCTCTCTTTTGTAAACACTCTGAAGAGATAAAGAATGATAACTTATTTCATAAATCGACTCTTTTTGATTCAGTTTATTTTGATTATGAATGTTGTACCTTGAGAAGTATTACCCCAGATTCAGCTTCCGCTGCTATATGTAAAAATGTGGGTGTTAAGATTTTGTTATCAAGAGCCTTCTGCGTTATTAGAGAAACCAAGGTTTAAAACCTTAAACTATAAAACTACTTTTCTTTTGTCATCCAGAAAGTTCCTTCCGTGCCGATATATTTCCAGGATTGGTATGTAAAGTTACATAACTATTATATTTAAATAAATAACTTGGTTTATTTACTGCCTGGGTTATTATCCAGAACGATGTCTTCCCCCAATTCGTTACCTATTTTTAATTTTGGAGGATGTATTTTTCTTCCAATTTCCCAACTATGTTTCCTACGGCCTTCTCCGGATTATGTCCCGACCTCTGCAGGGAAACTTTATCTAGTCTTCCAATTCATTTGGAATTGTCCCTGCTAATTTCACGCCCCTCTTCGTTATTTCCCGATGATCCCTTAACCATGAAAACCTTACAAGCTTTCTATACTGGAAAGTCACCAATCCCGTCTCCAATTATCATACCTACCTAAAACTCAAGAATTTTTCCTCCCAGAAGGACTCCTTTCACCAATGCAGCTGTCTCCATCTACCCCATCCCAACCTCAAGCTCTTGAGATTGGTGAAACTTCCCGGAAATCAGCTATCAAACGTCACGAAGAGCAAATTCAAGGTATCCAAGGTTATCTAGAAGAAATCCCTCCTGAACGTTTTGAACAGATTGAAAATGGCATAGAAGGTCTTGGTAAAGGGAAACAATAAATCATCTCACGTGATTTTGACGCCTCATCTAGCAGAAGAACTCCAGCAAGCTCATACTCAGATCACTAAACTCCGAAGAAAGCAAATAGGATCCAACCATAAGATCTCCTTAGCTCGCTACAGAATCGCGGAATTGGCAGAAGTTATCAATGATATGGAAACTCGTCACCAAGAAGATATAGAAAAACTCATGAACTCTAAATCGAACTCCAGAACGCATTCAGTGATCATCATTTCTAGTTTCTAGTTTAATTCTAGTTCTTTAGCTTTGACCTAGCCACGAGGGTTGTGTTGGTTGGTATTAAATAAAAACACTTGTCAAATCTTGACTATGTACAGTAAAAAGGCAAGTTGTTCTAATATAAAGGCAATCCCGTTATCTACCTTGTTGTTTTTCCTGCTTTATTGCATCTCATCATTCATCCATCTTCATCATTCCTTCATCATCATTCATCCATCATACGCTATTATATTTATCATTATCCTTAACATATATCTAAACTTCAATTTCTTTTATTGTTGAATATGCTTAAAGTTTAAAACTGAGTTTTTCTCTTAAAAATTTTGAGCATACTCATATCATTCTTATTTCGTGTTTCTTTTGTTGTTAGAATGCTCTAAAAAGAGCATCCACAACAGATAGCCAGCTATGGACTCAAGATGCCATTTTTAGAAAGAAGTAGACTGAAAGTGTCACCTCGGCTTCTAGATGACTTCAAAGCTTGCAACCAATGGCAAGTGCTAGTAATCCCAACAGGAACACCGGTCCTACTGGAACTCCTGTAGTGAAAACGGGAAACTACAAAGAGTTCATTAGCTGTCAAATTTCTATTTTAATGGTGCGGAAGTGCAATAGTTTATTCGCGGAGTTTGATCCGAACTGAATCAGTATTTCTTCTCGTAGCGATGTGCGAAGAACAACAAGTAACTTTTGCTACTGTGACTTTAACTGATGAAGCCTTGTCCTGGTGGAATGCATTATGCTCCAACCTATGGGATAGAGGCAAGCCAATCAATATCACCTGGACTGAGTTAAAAAGGCTTCTGACAAACAAGTATTGTCCCCGGACTGAGATCAGGAAGATGGAAGAAGAACTTTACAATTTGATTGTAAAGGGAAATGATCTTAAACCTTATGTTAGAAGATTCCAAGAATTAACGGTTTTACTATGTCCATACATGGTGCAAACAAGACTAAACTCTTGGAAAGCTTTTATCGGAGGTCTACCTCGAAGCATTGATGAAATGTTACTGTTTCCTCTAACCTCTAACTTTAGAGGAGGCCATTAACATAGCGACCAAAGGCTAATGGATAAAGTATAAGGAAATGTTCCATAATGCAGTTTTAACGACAACAAAAGAAGTTTGGACGACAAAAGAACTTTCAACAAACTCCAGCCAGCTACAACAAACTACCGCAACACCAACAATCGCTACAACAATCGTCAACAACAAAACCAAAGGCAAGAAACTGGTAGAGCTTATGCTGTTACCCCATCAGAAAATGGTAGGTATGCCGGAGATCTCCCTTTGTGCAAGAGATGCAATTTCCATCACAACGGACCTTGTACTGGCAAATGTAATATTTGCAAAAAGGTGGTGGGCCATTGAGTAAGAACTGCAGAAACAAGAAGCCAGCCACAAAAAACCAAAAAATGGAAGTATCTAACTACCAGTGGAAGTTATATTCATGCTTGTGGTGAGAAAGGACACTACACAAATCAGTGCCGCAAGACACAACATTAATGCCCAAAGAGAGCTACTGATGTGAGATAAGAATGCCAATAAGACACCCCAAACGTAGTTACGGGTATGTTTCTCCTAAATCAGCATTTAGTTGGGTATTATTTGATTCCGAAGCTGATAGAAGTTTTATATCCTTTATCGCTTGCCTCTATGCGAAATATTCGTCTATTACATAAATTTCCCTCTATTATTTAAACCGAAATGGCTGACGAAACTAGTAACCACAATACACTTTTATTAAAGGCTGCACTCTAACTTGCTAATTCACCCTTTTGAAATCGAAATCTCATGCCAATTAAGCTTGGTAGTTTCGACGTTGTCATCGGTATGGACTGGTTATCCAAATATCATGCCAAAATTCTCTGTGATGAGAAAGTTGTTCACATTCCTATCGACGGTGAAACTCTAATCATTCGAGGTGATCGAAGTAAAACTCGACTAATTCATATTTGTATAAAAATGAAAAGTATATATCACGAGGTTGTCATGTTTTTATGATCCGTTATGGAGAAGAATAGCAGACGAGAAGAGAATACGAAGACATTCCCGTAGCTCAAACGAATTCCTAGATGTCTTTAAGAAGATCTACATCGGTATCCCTCACGTTCGCAAGAGAATTCCAAATCGACTTAATCCCCGGCAGAGCACCCTATAGCTCGAAACTCCATATTGATTAGCTCCTTCAGAAGTGCAGGGAGTTATCTAACCAACTTCAAGAACTAACCGACCGAGGCTCATTCGACCAAGTACATCGCCTTGGGGAGCTCCTGTCTTATTTGTTAAAAAGAAGGATGGATCTTTTAGAATGGTGTAGCGATTACCGAGAGTTGATATAAACTTACTATAATGAATCGATTACCCATTCCCAGGATCGATGAACTGTATTCGATCAAACTTCAAGGTTCATTGCGTTTACTCAAAAATCGACTTAAGATCGGGTTATCATTCAATGAGAGTAAGTGAAGAAGATATTCCTAAGACTGCTTTCAGATCGAGATAAGGACACTATGATTTCAAGTCATTGCCATTTGGGTTTAACTAATGCAAATGGATCGTATCTCATGGATCTCATGAATCGTGTTTGTAAAACCTTAATCTGGATAAGTTTGTAAATTGTGTTCATCGATGATATTCTTAGCCTATTCTCGAAGGAAGACGAACTATGCAATTCATCTCAGAATTATCTCTACAATTACTAAGAAAAGGAATTTGTATGCCAAATTCTCTAAATAGGATTTATGGATACCATTCGTACAATTTCTTTGGTTATATCATTGATAATAAGCACTTCATTTGACCCTGCAAAATCGAAGTTGTTATGAATTGGACATATCCCGCTACCACCCACGATGTGCGTCAATTCTTAGGACTCGCCGGCTATTATCGAAGATTTATCGAAGGTTTTTCCAAAAGATTGAAAAGCCTTTGACTAAATATAAACCCAAGTAAGAAACAAGAGTTATATCTGGGGCGATGAAAAAAGAATCAGCTTTTCCAACTCTTAAACACAAAAACTCTGTTGAAGCACAATCTTGCATTACCAGAAGGAAACGATAATTTGTCGTTTAATTGATGCATCTATTCAAGGGTTAGGAGCTTGTTCTAATGCAGCAAGGAAAAAGTCTTTGCTTATGCATCTCGACAACTCAAACTCATGAAGAAAAACAATACCACTCATGATCTCGAATTAGGTGCAGTACATATTCGCTCTTAAGATCTGGAGACACTATCTATACGGTACAAAGTGTATAGTTTACACTGATCACAAAAGCCTTCAACATATTCTTCGTCAAAAAGAACTGAATATGAGGCAACGCCGATGGTTAGAACTACTCGCAGATTATGATTGTGAAATTTGTTATCATCCCGGAAAGGATAAATGTGTGTGGCAGTCGCCTTAAGTCGAAATGAAAAAACAAATCAACCTTACGAGTCAGAGATTAATTTTAACGTTCATCCAAAATTACCATCTCAAATCCCTCGAAGCTCAAAATGAGACCTCAAAGAAGAAAACGTCTAAACGAGAAGAACCTACGAGGAAAGGGAACAATCATTTGGAAATTCGTCCTGATGGAACTCGTTGTATCAAAAACCGAAGCTGGTTACCCCTTTTTGGCGGTTTGAGAGACTTAATCATGCATGAGTCTCATAAATCCAAATATTCTATTCACCCAGGTTCTGATAAGATGTACCATGATATAAAGAAACTCTATTGGTGGCCTAACATGAAGGCAATCATCGCGGAAATGTTAGGCAAGTTCTGGACTGTTCTAGAGTTAATGCGGTATGTCAAAAGACATTTGCTTATGGTTCAACCGGAAAATTACTATGTGGAAATGGGTGGAAAGGATTAACAATGGTATTTCGTCACAAAAGCTACCCAATACCTCTACTGGACATGATGCCATTCTGGCGTATTGATCGATCGTCTTACCCAAGTCTGCGCATTTCATCCCACTTCGAGCAACTGATAGTATGGAACTTTACAAGGATTATAAATCCAAGATTAGTATCTGACATGCGTTGCAAATTTCTATCATTTCGGTTCGTGACAGTCATCTTCACATCCAGATTCTGGCAGTCATTACAAAAATGCTTTTCGGTACTCAATTAGAATGAGTACAGCATATCACCCTGAAAATACCGTATGGACAAAGTGATTGGAACCCATCAAAAAAACTCTGAATACATGTACGAGGCTTGCGTCATAGATTTCGGGAACCGAAAGGATGTCGGGATAACAATCTTACCATTGGTAGAATTTTCGGTATAACCAGTTATTATGCCAGTACTCCAAGGCAGCACGTTCGAAGCACCTTTATGGACGATAGGTAGAGTCACCAGTTTGTTGGGCTGAGTTGGTGATGTCTCAACTTACAGGACCAGAAATAATTCAAGAAACCACTGAAAAGATCGTACAAATTCGCCAACGCTTGCAAGCTGCAAGAGATAGACAAAAGATGTTACGCAATTGGTATGCTGAAAGCCTTTAGGAATTTCAAGTTAGCGATCGTGTTATGTTGTAAGTATCACCTCGATAGGGTATCTTTCGTTTCGGTTTTTTTTTTTTTTGGGAAATCGAGGGAAGGAAAGCGTATCCACGATACTTTGGTCCATTTCAAAATCCTTGAACGATTGCCTCCCTGAAGTAGCTTACAACTAGAGCTTCCTGAAGAGCTTAGTAGTGTCCACAATACTTTCCATGTTTCAAATCTCAAGAAGTGTTTATCCGATGAATCTCTCGTTATCCCAATAAAAGAACTTCAACTCGACGACAAACTCAACTTTGTAGAAGAACCAGTAGAAGTTATGGACCGTGAGATCAAGCAACTCAAGCGAAGTCGTATTCCTATAATCAAAGTACGATGGAACTCTAAAAGAGGACCAGAGTTTACATGGGAACGCGAAGACGTTATTAGTTGCCAATCTCCTAATCTTTTTTCAATCATCAACCACTTCAAGTTCATTAAATATCGGGAACGAGATTTCCTGTTAGGTGGTGGGTGAATATAACAAACACAATTTTCATTAAATGTAAATATACATATATTAAGTTAGAGGATGTTCAATCTATCAGTTATATATAGAATCACTTTTTCAGGGAAATTTTTCGCTTTATTAATTACATTACCTTTGCCAATATCTCAATAGCAATATAACCTGCATACTCAGTTAACAGGACTCAGACAACCTACATATGGCAATCATATCTTCATATATGTCAAGTAAACATCATAACATATCAAGTCAATGTTATAATATCATTATATCACTTCTAAAAGGTACCATTGGCAACATCATATCAAAACAGGCTTTAAACCATTATCGGATGCCCTAAACCCTAACCTCATGAAAAGGGGTTACCCCTAAGTGAATGCAACATGTTAAGAAATTTCTATGATACAGGTAATATTATACTCATTTAAACATATAAAAATCTCCTCTCAAAAATCAAGTACAAATACTCTAAAAGCTCAATGTCAAGCCATTGAGAGATGATCTCTAAAATAGTGTTCTACCTCCGTTTTACTTCTAAATTCTCACCACCACTCATGTGCAAAGCGATCTACAACTTAATATAAATGTTTAAACCCTAATTATTCTATTTCATAAAACTTTAATACACATTTTTACACTCACAACCTAATACAAAACTCAGAAACACCTAACCCGAGCTAAATACTACACTTATGACACGTTTATTGCCTTTTATCCATTTGTAAACACCAAAACAACAATTCAATTAGTTGTAATAACTTTTTTTACAATCATATCAACTACAATTCAAACATTATTTCATTATTTACTTCTTCATTTTTTACTTCATTGTACGTAGTAAAACATTATCCTAGAAACCCTAAATGTTCCTAATTGTTCATTTAACCGTTTTACTCGTTTTCTCTAAACCATTCTAATCCCAAAATAACCCACCAAGGGCCCATATAAACTCATAAAATGAGTTACAAAAAATTTCATTTTCTATATTTACTTGGCAATGTCCAAGAATATACAAAGTCTAGAAAACCTTACACGAATCCAGAAAACCTAATTATGCCCGAATTGTAAACTTTGACCGTTTTCTCAATTTCAACTCCATTTTAACTTAAACCAACAACCAAAATTCATTAATAATACTTTATATAAGCTCTAGGATCTGTATTCCATCATTCCTAATCAAAAGTATACAAAATATAAACCAAGAAAGTCAAGAAAACCCTAAAACGTCAACCATTTGGTAGACGTGACTCGTTTCTTCAATTTTAACCCGTTTTACCCTCAACCAATTGCTAACTTTGCTAATTACTTTAATCCAGCCTCTTAACAACCTTTTTCATCATTCCTTAATCATTTATAACACAATGTACATTGTTAAGACCTTTGAAGAACCCGGTCGAACCTAATATAGACATTGTTTACATTCTATGACCATTTGGACCCCTCTAAATTGCTACCAAGTCCAAATAACCAAATGTGAATCCTCTTCTAGTAATCTAGTAGCAGCTTTATGCGCACTACTATTGAACTTATCCTTGTGTCCAAAAGATCAAAAGCACATGCCTTCTTTTGCTCCATTTCAGCCGCGGCATAAGCAACCCAAAACACCTCATCAAGCTATTTTATAGACCTCACCATTGATTTACTAGCTTCTACAATCATACCCTGGACCCTCTATGTGTCTAAGAACAGATCCTAAGCCTGCCTTACTCTTGCTACTTCAAATGGGCTATAATTAGAGCATAGTATGTTATTCTTCTTCATCCCACCATTCCTCTCTATAACCCTTCATAGAAGGCTTCCTTTGCTCTAAGAGATCTGAAGTGTCTTATGAATTCCCAAGTACAAAAAGGAAGCAAAGAAACCAAGAAACGCAGCCCGAGTGTCGTGATCTAGCCGTACGAAGACGAAAGTATCCCGATTCTGACCGTTCCAAGCTATAAGCTTAAACTGGTTCTGGTAAGCTTATATTTCATGCATTATGTAACGTCTTAATGTTCATATGTTCTTACCTAAATCCATAATATAAAGCTTTGAACTCAAAAAACATAGTGTTAGTATTTTTTCCTAAAATAAACTAAAGATATAGAAAGCACACATTTTGGACCAACTCTTTTTTTTTTTTTTTGCTAACAATAACCCTATGGGATGTGTTTTAGCTTATCTTAATTGAAAAATCAACAAAGAATTAACTTAAAACATTCTTTGTTTAACAACACTTTCTTTATAATCATTAAATATATGTAACTATGAAAATAATGAGTTCATTAAATGATATTTTTACAAAATGATAAGCCTTAAACATAACCCATAGGGTTGTTGTTAGCAAAATCATTTTTTTAAAGTGATACTCGAAAACACAATTTTTTTTTTCCTTAACTGTGTTCTCGAGTATCACTTAAGGAAGAAAAGAAAAAAAATTGTTCATTGACCGTATTTTTGAGTATCAATTAAGAAAGAAAGAAAAAGAAAATGAAAAGAAAAAAAATTTATTTTTTCGAATATCACTTAAGGAGGGAAAAAAGGAAAATAACTGAAAAACAAAAGTGATTTTGTTTTTTTTTTAAATAAAAAAGTTTTCTTCGATAACAAGCTGAAAATGTTTACTTTCTGTTTTTTTTACGTTTCTTCACTAAAGAAATTAGGGTGTGTTTGGTAGGGAGAAATGAAGAGAAATAGATTTAATTTCTTTTCTCAAGTGTGTTTGGTAGAGAGAAATAAAAAAGTGGAGAATTGAAGAGAATTAAGTTGGGAGATAGAGAGAAATGGTAGTGTAATTTTTGTCCACCTTATTTCCTTAATTTTGATAGAGAATTTGGAGAAATGGGTTTTTATTTTTATTTTTGTTTTTTGCTTTTATTTTTCTATTTTTTTATAATCACAGTCGGGTCAAATTCGGGTCAAGACTAAAAATTTCATACTCGAACCCGAGCCTATTTTAATTTTGGTTACTCGGGTCCGAACCCGAATAAGCCTAATAGGTGTCGGGTCCGAATAGGCTTAACCCGACCCGAGTAACCTGACTCGAAAAAAATGATGGTGAAATTATTGTATTATAATCGTTCTTTATTTTTAGTTTTTTAAAAGAAGAAAAAAAATTCGTGATTATTTTTTATTTCAATTCTCTTGTGTTACCAAACAATGAAATTCAATACATTTCTCATTCAATTCCATTTCTCGGAATTCTATTCTCTACTTCATTTATAATCTCTGAAATTCTCTCTACCAAACGTGCCCAATGGACATGATGCATTCACAAAATATATCAAATTTCTGTGTCAGTTAATTGTTTAACATGATCTAAAGCTGTTTTAATTTCATCAGAGAAAATTTGAGCGTATAGCTTTTTGATATATAAGAACGAATAAAGATGTGTAACGATGAGAGACATGATCAACCTTAACAAAGTGGCGTCGTGGTGAGGTTTCAGAGGCTATCCCAAAGATCTTGTTAGCCTTATGGCATGGGGAGACACGACCAACCTTAACAAAGTAACAAAGGCTTGCGTTTATGTAGTTGCTCAAACAACTAACTGGATAATTTAAAGACATAAAAACCGGACATGTTTAAATCTCAAATGTAACACCCCACCCAAGAATGGGTCAAATGTCACACTTATGGCATCAAAACAAACATAAACGGAAGACTTTATTCATAATATGATTAACAACGTTCATGAAGAAAACCAAGGAAATAAATTTTCAAACACATCATGACTTCCAAACGAAATTAATTCAAATCTCCAAAGTCTAAGCGAAAGACAAATTTAACTTCAACTTCTAAATGATTTTAAAAGAAATGGGAAAGCTATCATCAAGTCGGTCCACTAAGAGTTCCTAAGCACTCTTCACTCATGCCCAGCGTCGCTCTTATTACCTGCCGCGGAGAAAGGAAAATGCGGCTAAGATAGAGCTCAGAAAACAAAAGGGAACGCCGTGGACTGATCACACCGCCACAGATAGTGTCACGCCATTGGTGCCTTAATGACGCAGCCATGGTACCTCCATGGCTAGTTACCTCGGGCATCGGAACAAAACAAAGGGTTCATATAGCATATCGAAACGAAACATATTATGTCCAAAGAAGATCATGTCTAAATAAAACGGATAAATTCATATCATAACAATGTCAAATGAAGCATGTATCAAACGAATTCAAAGGGGTTCAACGAAGTGATCAAACAGGTAGCAAACGAATAACGAATCAAAGGCTGGGGACATATATATAGGGATCTCAAATGTGCAAATAGATACGGATCAAATGTCATATGAATCCTTAAGAAAAAGGATAGAATATTTGTACCTTAAGCAGTCACGATACTTAACAACGAAAATCCAAACTCAATTGTGTGGCAACCGATCTACAATAATTAATGGATTACAAATTAAAAACTATTAACCAAATTACTCTTAGACCGGAACTAATTAATAACTATAAAAGCTTACTTATTATTTTTTTGGCAACTTATTGTTAGTAGGATTACACCTTATGGGATTATGTTATACCACCTCCACTTCTTGTACTAGTAATAATATAGACCAGTAGCATTTCCATATTAGATTTCAAAGTGTTATAATATACTTTACCATGCATGCCATCAATATAGTTTACTGATGAATTTCGTTGTTTACAAAACTCGATTATATGAATTATTGACTACAGATTATTTATTTACATAGAATAATTACCACATGTCGATTACAAGTTTTATTAAATAGGCAATAGTTTAGGTCTTAGGACATTATATTCATTAGCTAAAAAAATCAAAGTCCGATGTTCTTCCAAAAGTAATAAACAAAGTGTTATTTGTGCTTGTATATAAGGATTAACGTAATAATAAGAAAACTAGTAGGTACCTTATACTTCTTACAAATACAATAAATAGATTTGAAAGCACCTTACTGTTAATGCAAAGACAATATACAGGTTTGAAAACAATGCTTATCAATGTCATTTTTTAACCAATCATATTTAGACAATTCATGCAACGTTTCTTCTTCATATTTTCATGCAAGACATCCAAATGCACATCTTTATTGTAACCATAACAGGTTTCTTCATTCTATTTTCATTTCTTAAGTCCATGTAGTTTTCATTTCTTAAGTCCATGTAATCTGATCTAACATTAGAACATGTTCGTATGCTTATACCGTATTAACGATGATACTTCAAGAATTACCTCAAGGCTAAACGAAATATATCGAAACTGAAACAAGCACACGAACTTTAAGATCCAATGAGACACGATCCAACCCGGAAACCCAGACGTAACTGAACACGAGTACGAACACCAATTTATAGGAGCACTAATATTCAACGAGGTATGATCTAGACCCAAACCCATGCGTACACAAACAGCTAAATACGTACCAGTCACGAACCAAACCCTCCATCAAATAAATCAAAACCGCAGCCCACTCACAAACAAAGCCGAATCCAAGCACGAACCACAACCTAAGTACGAACTCGAACTTATGATTCAAGATGCCGATAACCCATAACTGAAACACTCATACACTGATTACCTTTTTTCTTGCAGAAGTATTTTGATTGGAATATAGTCTAATGGCTTTGGTTGTGAGATTTTGAGAGAGATCATTGACGCGCATATAAGAGTAGGATTTCAAAGTAACTTGCAAAGAAAAATGGCATTTGGAATGATATAGTTGACCGACTATTTTGCTAAATTTGAACGTGCTTTGCATTGTGGATTGTATTCTTGTATATAAATGAATTTAATGCATATATTTGTTAGGATATGTTACGACAAAATCATTAACCTAAGTGATATCCTAAATATTTTTATTTTGTATATACCTGTGATAGTAATATTGTAATATTATATGTGCTTTTGGGTGTTATACATATAGATCTAATGAAAATATAAATGTAAGGCGATAAGGTAAATAAAGATGTAAAGCAAAAGGTAAAAGAAAGTGCAAACCGGACGCGATGATTTATAGTGGTTCGGCCACGAAGCACCTCTTCGCTCTACTCCACTCCCCGACTACCCAACTTGAGAGTTACTTCACTAGTCAACAAGCTCTCTTTAGGTGGAGAAAACCAAACACAACTAAGCTTACACCGATTTCTGACACTAAGCCAAATGTCGAGTTCTAATCCTAGCTAGAACCAATCCATCACAACTTTTGTATTTTGAGGACTAAAATACTAACCACACTACTTCACTACACTTCACAACTTCACTTCACTTGACAACTTCACTTTACTTCACAACTTCACTTCACTTCACAACTTCACTTTACTTCACCTAGTCACTAACAAGATCACCCCGATCTATCTAAACTCTTGATGATCACCACGATCCAACTATACACACCATGATCACCACGATCTAACAACTATACACACCATGATCACCACGATATAACAACTATACACACCATGATCACCACGATCTAACAACTATACACACCATGGTCACCATGATCTAACTATTACACAAGTTTGGAATAGATGGACTCAATCTATACATTGTGAATGTAAGACATGTCATGAATGCACTAACTAAACTACATAACTTCATATCTTGATGATAATGAGAGTTCTTCTCTTGCACTTGCAGGAATAAGCTTGAATCACTTAGAAATAAATTCTTAAGATTAAATGATCAAAGGATTGCCGGTGATGTATAAACTGATTTTAGATAGAAAAGAATGAGTGCAAAAGGATAGAAAATCAGTGGGGAACAGTCTGCTATTTATAGGCAAAGCTGGGAGCGTTTTGGCTTGGCCGACCCCCTTAGCTCATGTGTCGGCCCCCTTATCACTAAGGGGGCCACACCTATAGATAAGGGGGTCGCCCTAGGATAGACGCTCCCTTTTTTGTCTTTTCCAGGGGAGGTGTTTTCTAAAACATTTCTAGCCGTTTTAAGGTAGAAAATTTGAATTCAAAAAATTTATTTTGAATAAAACATTTCTTATAAATGCAAAATTGATTTGTATAAGTTTTAAAAATGTTTGTAACATTTTATAAAAATGTTTGTAACATTTTATAAAAATGTAAGGTTTAAGAAAAATAAAAATTCCTTTGATCATAAAATAAATTAAGCATTTATTTATTCATACCTTAAGTGATTTACGTCGGGTGCAAACTTCGTTGAAGCAGTCTTTAGACATCAAGAGATGTTGTCGTATGAATGCATAGATGATTTGTGATCACAAGTAACTTAAGCACTTTACGTTATGTGTATAAGTTACATGTTTGTCATCACCAAAACACAAAGGGAATGTATGGATAAAATATCGTAATATTTCTACCAACAGAGTCAGTAAACTACGACGTAGTTCTACACTTACGACTACGCCGTAGTTGGGTCAAAAAGTATAAATAGTGGCCCATATCCTGCACATTTGTATCATTCATTAAAGAGGAGTTCTCAGGGATCATCTTGAGCTTCTACAGGGCAAGGTATTTAGCCACATTCATCACTAGTTCAAAGGAGAAATCGCTTTATCATTCTTTGTATTAATCATTCATCACATAGTTTGTAAGACTATAATGTTCATTCAATCAAAAAATTCTTCCATTATGTCTTATGTTATATGTACTATGAGTGGTTATGCACCTTATGTGCTAGCCTTGTTATGATGTTGTTATAGCTTTAATGTTGGTTTCCTGTTTATTGTTTTATTGGATATCCTTATTGCATGTTGCATGATCCTCGAGTTTTGGTAGTATTGAGGGTAGTGCAGATCCCGTTAAGCTTTATATTAGGCTTATTAGTTGAATTATGGGTTAACAGGATACTAGGAATATGTTTGTAGTTGTTCTTAGTGTAGGGATTGCCCAAATCGCCGCCTGCATTAATTTAGATACTTATAAAACTCAGAAAACTCTTATTGGAGGGTTTATAGTCGATAAGTGGGATTATTGACACTGGACAGGTCTTTAGGATAGTTGGGGGTCAATCACTATAGCCTGGATACTCGACTTCCGTGATCACGAGAGATTGAGATCATAGGGTATATAGGACAGGTTTCGATGCCAAATCGGGCATGTTGATATTAGAACCACCTTTATAAATGGTAAAGTAAACATTGCACTAGGATACACCATTTTAACTATAACAAGGGAATAACTAGGCTAGTACGTTTCTCTTTATGATAAATCTTTGTATTTTAATTTCGTATTTCTTTTACTTTCTCAAATTCAATTCAAATCATTATTAAACATGTGACAAATTCAAATTAATAACTATAACACTTAGCTCTTGGGACGACCTCGGATTTACCAATCCTACACTATACACGACCGGGTTCTCTGCCTGTTAGTATGTTGTAGACCATAGGTAGTCAAGTTTTATAAATTTAAAACTTAATAATTAGTTTAAACGATTATACGCATCAATAACTTTTTGTTTACATGCTTTATCTGCTTTCCAATTTTGGATAAAACAGTATCCGTGACAACTCACTGCGCTCAGAAGGCATGGGTCACATAAGTTGATGCACTCAAAAGGCACGGGTCAGATGTACGAGTTGACACTCGTGTTTTGGCGACACGATCACAACTTAAAGGTGTTTGCACCATTTTGTAAGTCTCTCGTGCTCTTCCTACATATGCAGATCCGAGCCTTCTTTTTTCATGTCCTAAAAATTTGTTTCGTATACATGTGTATAATTAGCCGTTATATTGATCCCAAACTTTGTAAAATAGTTTCCCCCGTTTGCAACGTCCCGTTCGGGTTTCCTGTAGGATTAACTGTTCCTATTAAGTAATAGCCTTCGACGAGATCCTCGTTTAACACCCTTACCTTAATAGGGACACTTAATCTTACACGAACCATGAACGGGAGGTTATCGAGAGATGTGAAACTGCTAAAAGACATGGCATCGGTAGTGATAGCGGTAAATATATTTCTTTTTTGATAAGACATATTAGTAAACGTATTTTTTTAGCGATTACCATTCAGATAAATGAAAAACCAATATTATTGATAAAATGTGTTTACTTAAAGAAATACGATAACCCGGAGAGGAGGTCGTGATAGTAAATTTGATGCAAATTATCTTTCGCCATCTCCTCTTTCGTTTTCTCTCATTTGTGCAAGGGCATTTTATCACTGATTTTGGCTTTTTATCAATTTGAATGTCAATTTCTAACAGATTATTGCCTTATGAGTTTTTCTTATCAAAGCAAATATATATTTATCACTATCATCATCACTGTCATATCCTATAATAATGAATCAAGAATATTTTGTATGTAGCTTATTATTTTCTTTGTGGCGTGACCATTTTAATTACAACCGGAAATCACTTCGTGTCATATCGACAGGCAAAACATACATAAATTATTAGAGTAATGAGTGTGGTGAGTAGATGTATCTACTCATTTGGGCCCCACAGCCTGCCACATCAGCATCTCACTCCCACTCAAAAATACCCCTTCACTCATAACACACTCCTATCTCCTCACTTTGGCCTCACCACCCACAATTTAATTTTATTTTCTATTTTTTCACACAAACTTAATTCATTTCATTAAAATTAAAAATACAAAATACAAAATACAATACAATAAAAATTGTTGGGAATTCACTTTTACGTGACGACATTACAGAATTACCATAGTTTATCATAGTCACATACGCGAGGACTAGAATAGGCAACTATGTATAGTTTAGAGGCGTATGGGCTATATATACCCCTCTATGGCTTCCATAGAGGGGTTGAGTCATTTGGCATTGTTGAGTCATTTGTATCCTTCATCTATTTTCCATCTAATCACAAGTTCATCTTCCATCTCTCTACTTTCTCTCACTAAAATGGCTATCATGTGGTTTGACTCACCAAGACCACCGGATCATAGTTTTCGTGAATCTTTCAATTGGTATCAAGAGCCATGGCTACATACTCTTGGGTCGATTTTGTTTGTGTCCGGTTGGTCTCGAGTTAGTCTCAAATCTGTCACTTATGTGTTTGTGGTTTCGTTATCGCATATTTGAGCTTATTGGTTTCGGTTTAAAGTGCTCATTTTTTTCTCTTCTTTTCGTGCCTATATCAACATATTTTACACTTATTTTCATCTCATCTTACTCGGATAAAAGTTGTTGTCTTGTGTTTAATCAAAAGTGTGGGTTTACTGTTCATCTTATTCATTTTGGGCTTATCTTGGGTTTGCTTCTTTTTGGTTTTATTCACAAGCTTTTTGGGCTTATCCATTTTCATGGCTTATTTTGTGCATAAGCTGTGTATGCTTATTATGATTGGTTTAATCGGTGGGTTGTACTCGGTTTGAAATAATACAAGAGACCAAGATCCAAGTTTTGTGGTATAATAGACGGTTCAAGAAACAAGGTACAACAAAGGACCACTGATCTAGTTTTTTTAGACTCGAACTAGTCAAATATCAGAAGAGCCGAACTAGCAAGTCTCAGTTACAACCGAACGAGTCCAGCACAAGAGGAACCGATCAAGTTAAAAACTCAAGAACCGAACCAGTCCAAACCAAGAAGAACCGAACGAGTCTAAACCAGGAGGGATCGAACGAGTTATTTTAATGAGGACCGATCGAGTCGTTATTAATGAGAACCGAACGAGTATATGACTTGTGAACCGAACGAGTATATGGCTTATGAACCGAACGAGTTGGGCATCTTTGAGACCCGAACTAGTTTAAAGCCGAACCACTCCAAACCGAGTCAACTCGGTATTTACCGAGTTGACTCGGGTAAACTCAAGTGAGTCTAAACTACAACAACTAAACCCATCATCACAAACTGCCAATCTCACAAAACTAATCCATAAACTAAACCCTACTTAACCCATCATCACATTAATACAACTCTCATCTCCTTCAATAATCAAGACTCGAAACAAAAGAAATGAAATGAAAAATTAATCTCAGATTTTGTGGTTATTTGTCACCAATTTTCTTCTCAACACATATCATC
>BQNB010043644.1:0-45383 GCA_026074375.1 Tanacetum coccineum | reverse complement strand
ATATGACCTAGTCATTTTCCGTGGAGAGCACCTGTGTTATTCATAAAGAAGAAGGATGGTTTTTTTCGCATGTGTATTGATCATAGGGAGTTGAACAAATTAACTGATAAAAACCGTTATCCACTCTCTAGGATTGATGACTTGTTTGATCAGTTACGAGGAGCGTGTCCTTTCTTAAAGATAGATTTTCATTCAGGTTATCATCAGCTACGAGTGCATGTGGATGCCATTCTAAAGACCGCATTTCGAATGAGATATGGACATTTTGAGTCTACGGTTATTCCTTTTGGGTTAACCAATGCACCAGCGGTTTTCATGGACTTATTGAACCGGGTTTGCAAACCGTACTGAGGTAGGTTTGTCATTGTATTCATTGATGCCATTCTGACCTACTCAAAGTCGAAGGAGGAACATGAAGTTCATTTGAAGTTAGTGTTGGAGTCACTAAGGAAGGAGAAGATGTATGCCAAGTTTTCTAAGTATGGGTTTTGGTTGGAAGAAGTGTATTTGCTTGGTCACGTGGTCAACCATAACGCAATCACATGGACCTGAGTAAGAGTGAGGCAGTGAAGAATTGAATGATTATTCTTAGGATTGACAGGTTACTACCAACGTTCATCGTGAATTTTTTAGATTGTTGAACCCCCTTACTTCCCTAACTGAGAGGTATCAGAAGTATGAGTGGAACGTAGAACAAGAAGATGCTTTTCAGACTTTGAATAATGATTTGTTTGATACTCTGATAAAGCGAATGTAGTGGGTGGTACGTTGAGTAGAAAAGAGAGAGTGAAATCAAGATGAGTAAGAGGAATGATACTGGCAGCCCAAAGTGAGTTCAAGCAAGAGAACGTACTCGCAGAAAGGCTACATAGTTTAGATCAACAGATGGAAAGAAAAGGATATGAGACTTTGTACGTTATGGATCGAATTTAGGTTCTATTGGTAGGAAGTATAATGGATGAGGCCCATGCATCAAGATACTTGGTACATCCGAGAGCAGATAAGACGTACTATATCCTTGGAGACATGTATTGGTAGCCACGTGTAGAAAAGGATATTGCTACCTATGTTAGCAACTATCGGATTTGTTTAAGAGGTGAAGGCTGCAATGTCAAAGACTTTTGGCTTGCTGCAACAGCCTGAGATACTTAAGTGAAAATGAGATAGAACCACCATGGATTTTATCACTAAATTTCCAAGGTCAAAGTAGTGAGTATGATGTGATTTGGGTGATGGTCGATAGACTGACCAAGTTAGCTCAATTTCTAGCTATACAAGAAGATTTCAAGATGGGAAGTTGGCAAGGATTTATATTGATGAGATAATAGCAAGGAATGGAATTCTGGTGACGATCAACTCAGATTGAGATGGATGATTTACCTCGTGGTTTTGGCAGACGCTGCAGAATGTGTTAGAGACGCGATTGGATTTGAGTACTGCTTAGCATCCTTAAGCGGATGGACAAAGTGAACATATGATGCAGACTTTGGAAGATATAATGAGGGCATGTGTTATCGATTTTGGTGGTAGTTATCATTCGATCATTCGGTGTGCTCCATTTGAAGCTTTGTATGGAAGGAAATGTAGGTCGCCTGTTCTATGGGCAGAGATTGGAGAGAGTAGTTTGACTGGACTTGAGTTAGTACAAGAAACGACTGATAAGGTAGTGTTGGTAAAGGAAAAGCCCAAAGCGGCGAGAGATCGTCAAAAGAGCTATGTTGATTATAGGCGTAAGCCGTGAGAGTTTGAGGTGGGAGATCGTGTATTGTTAAAGGTGACGCCTTGTGGAAAGGTGTAATTCGCTTTGGGAAAAAGGGTAAGTTAGCACCGAGGTATGTAGGGCATTTGTGATTCTTGATAGAATTCGGTCTGTAAGGTATCGGTTGAGATTGCCTGAGGAATTGAGTGGAGTACATGACACGTTTCATGTGTCAAACCTAAAGTAGTGATTGGCGGATGCTAGTCTACATGTATCATTGGATGAGATCAAGGTTGACAAAACTCTTCGTTTTGTTGAGGAACCTGTTGAGAATAGTGACTGTGAAGTTATGAGGTTAAAATGTAGCAGGATGGTGATAGTTAAGGTCCGGTTTTGGCTAGAAGCGAGGTCTTTAAGACTTCAGGTAAACTGAGTATCCACACTTTTTCGTTGAGCAAGGGGTCATTGGGAGTTGTAGTTGAAGTTGGGTACGTAAGGTTTCTTGTAGACCTTAGTATGCCTTAGATGTGTTTATGTGATTTTGGTTAAAGTTGTATTTTTATGAATCAACTGACGCCGAGCCGATTTTCAAAAAGTTGAGTTTGTAACAATTTATAATTTGGTTTTAAGACAGTTCTTGTTTGATGAGTTGCGAGGCCGGGTTATAAATGACGTTGTTACACAACTTAAGGTTTTTGACGAGTTTCCTCGATGACGGGCGAGGTTCAGGTAGTTGGATGTTTCTTTTCGTTTGGAGCGGTTATGCTGCTATGCGTACCCTTTTGTGGGCAGGCAAAGTTGTTATCGGTAAGATATCTTGTGAAAGTTAGTTGGAATTCAAAGTGTACTTTTGAGTTAACATGGGTTATGGGCGATACTGAAAGATAAGTATCCTCGATTAATTGTTTGGTAATGATAGAGTTGAACCTTTTGGTTAAATCTCAGGACTAGATTTTCTAAATGAGGGGTACTGTGACAACCATGACTTGAGCAGGTTAGTCAAACCGTTAGTGTTGACTTATGAATCTGTTGTAATGTGTGGTTTATGTGTTTATATGTGTTATGTGAATTATGTGAGATTTGGTAATTAATCCATTGAGCGTGATCGTCTCATTGGGATTGGATTGGTGATGGATTTGGTTAAGTTCCTTTCGTTCACTATTGGTGGCAAGGAAATGATTATTTTCTTTGGTTTTGGCATTTTTGCGTTAATTGTGTAAGTATTATTACGTATACGTATTTATGTGTTAGTAAAATTAGGTATGAATAGGCTTTAGTGGTTAGAATAAGAAAGAAATAAAATTTCTATTTTTGAAAAGTTAGGTTTAATAAAAATAAAAAGTTATTTATTTTATAAGTATAGTAAATTGCGTTTACAAGTAAAGGTATGTGCAAATAAGCTTAGATTTTTATAAAAACTTAAGGTAATGTTAGAAAATATGTAATTAATAATTAAATAAAAAAATAAAAAAAAGAAATAAAAAGGTTCGGCCGGTTTTAGGATAAAAGAAAAAAAAAGGAAAACAAATCATACTCTAATTAAAATTGGTAAAAGATATATATCCTAAACCTTTTTGTAAACCTTATAAATACCAAAAACCCTCTTTCTCTTGTTTTTAATTGTCCCAGCCGAATTTTATCAAAGGAGGAAGAAGAATTTTTTTTTTCAAGTTTGATGATTTTTGTGTTCAAGATTCGAAGATTTAAGGTATAAATTATAATCCTTTTAGTTAATTATCATTAAAAACATGTAATAATTATTATGATGGATAATTAGGGTTTCATAACACATCTGTAGAAATTTAATGATATAATAAAAACATGTTATAATTGATTAGGGTTTAAAGGATCATATGGAGTGTATTTTCGTTAGGGTTTAGATCGCGTTAGAATTTGATTTCGTTTAAGGCAGAATTTAGGGCTGTGTTGTTCGGCTGTTATCTCGATGATGGTAATAGCTTTTGTCAAGTTTCCGGTGCCTATAATGTAGCTCAGAGAGTCTAGTTTCAAGAACATCCGGCCTCAAAGGTTTTTGAGTTGGGAAGTCAGTCAAACGTTGGTTGCAAGAAAAGTTGTCAAAATAGTAAATACGGGTCAGATTTAGGTCAGATTATGAGGTGTAAAACCCCCACTTAAAATTTGAATTAGAATTATCCAACCTACAGGAGTTTAGTTCTATGTGTCTATTAAAAGTCCCCCTAAGGAGAGCTTCGTATTTGGAGTCTAAGTATCGTTTTTAGGTCCAAACTTTTTAGTGTGCAATCAGATCTGAAACTGAGTAGTTAAAAGTTTGATTTTATTTGAGGCACTTAAGTAGAGAAATAAATTAGTGGAAAAATCATGGAGTTAGTAGACTCATGGTATTTAGCTTGTGATTTTTGGTAGAATTTATGAAGCTTGGAAGGTATGATTTAGAAAATGGTAAAGTGAGGTCAAAATTCTACATTTTCGGGTAAATTGTAAGTCTTTGAAATAATGTGTAAACGAATTGGTTAATGTCGGGCATGGTGTCGAGATGACCTATGAGGGTAGCTAAACACCTTAGACATCCATCATATGATTGTTACATGTGCAATAAGCTTTTTGGTTCGTAGAGTGTAACACGAGTTATTTTGTAGTTTGCTTTGTGTAGTTGTTTGTGAAGCTTTTTGTTGGATCTTTTGAAAGCTAAGCAACGGTGAGTTTAAGAGCCCCCTTTTTCTCATGTTATTTTGGGGTGAGAATGATGCTTCTTGTCGTGTTAAAATGTTTTTAAGCTTGTTGTAGTTATGTGTATTGGATCGTGGGCACGTTCCGTCCCGTTGCGTTATGATATGATATGTTTGGTATTGTGGATCCCAATATGCAAAATGAGGTTTGGCGGTGATAATGACTGTTTGACCTATATGAGGGCATGTAGCGCAACATAATGATTGGTATATTGTGGATCGTAGGCACGTTCCGTCCCATTTTGGTATTTTGTGGGCATTGAAATCTTGTTTTAGTAAAATTTGACATCCGCTCTAGCTAATTGAAAGTTTATTTTGGATATTGTTGTGTGTCGTAAACCTATGATTCTCGCTCAACTTTATGTTGACGTTTTAAGCATCATTTTCAGGTGAGCTTAATGGTGCTAAGATAGATCGAAGTGGCTAGAAGAGACCGTAGGATGCTTGGAGTTTATTTATGCTTTCTGTTTGAATAAATGCGTTTGCATGAATTGTTTGGATTATGTTTTGCATGCCATGTATTGACGAGACATCTTTCTCATTAATAAAGACACCATTAGGTTTTGGGTATTGTTATGACACTTTGTGTCTTTGCTTTACTTTAGTTTTCATTTTAGTATTCTCTATATAGACACCATATGTTGTGATGATATCCATTCTTGTTTACGCCTCGCATTTCCGCCTTGGCGCGGTGTGACATTATTTAACTCCATTAAAATAACGCGTGTTAAAACCATTGAAAAGACAACTTCTTTACAAACCGAAATTAAGAATCTAAAGACTCAACTCAAGGGGAAGCTGCTATGCGCCACTAGCAATGTTGCAACTCCAAAGGTTTTTGTTTTTGAAAAGCATGCGATTGATGTCGACCCTCTTCCTCAACCTCTGAGAAACAATAGGAGTGTTCATAACGGTTATCTTCACCGCCTTAAGGATACTTTAGATACACTTCGTGAGACAGTCGAAGAGGCTAGAAGTAACCGAACTTCTGATAACAGTCTGAAGTATGCATGTGTTTACACTAAACACTCAAAGGAATTATTAGAATATGTGAATGCCTCATGTCCTAAAGCGGATAACAAACATGATAAATTTATCGCTACTACACCTTTTACTAGGAAAAAGCATGTAACCTTTGTTGACCCATTAGAAACATCAGGCAACAACGCAACAAACCATGTTAAGCACCCAACAAGTCAAAAGACTAATGTTCCTATTATTCATTCTACAGGAGTAAACAATGCCACTAAAGCTAGAAGGTCTTAGTCTAAGAGCAACAAAATGAATGATAAGACCTTGCCAGCTAACAGTGTGCCCGAGAAGAAAGTAGAAGACCACCATAGGAAAAACAAGTCTAAACTGAGCAAACAGGAATCGTGTTGATTCAAGTTAACTAGCGATTAGGGTACTGTATTTAATATGAATTCTTAATTCACTTGCAAGACATGTAATGAATAGTTATATTTCCTTTAATCATGATAAATGTGTTGAAAATTCCTTGAAGTCTTCCAAACCACCCCCAGTCAGAAAATTTTGGAGAGTCAAACAGGTTAAACAAACATGGAAGCCCACAGGCAAAGTATTCACCACCGTAGGATATCATTGGAAGCCCACTGGTAGAATATTCCCTTTAGGTGCACAGTGCCCTTTAACTAGGAATACTAAACCTAAAGTAGTGCCTGTAAAACAATGGAAGCCCACTGGTAGACTAATCCCGTTAGGAGGACAGTGCCCTTTAGTTAGGCCTACTGCTCTTAATCGTGGTACCATGCCGTGTCCACAAGGAATACTACTCTTTGTGAATATAATCTTGTTTGCTCTAACCAACAGGACCCCAACTGCAATTGGGGATCCAATTTTTCAAACTCTCCATTGTCGTCTTTGTTCAAATGCAGGTCGTACAGATCGTCCTTTGGTATTTGGACTCAGGCTGCTCAAAACATATGACTGGAGATCGCTCACGGCTCAGGAATTTCGTGAAAAAGTTTATCGGGACTGTCAGATTCGGAAACGATCATTTTGGTGCAATTATGGTTGGGTTTCATGAATTATTATGTAATCTGGTGACAGTTGTGGATCTTCAGGGGTATTACTATGTGGAAGGACTTGGTCACAACCTTTTCTCTGTTGGTCAATTTTGCGACTCCGATCTTGAAGTTGCCTTCAGAAAACACACATGTTTTGTCAGAGATTTAGATGGTGTCAATCTTATTAAAGGCAGTCGTGGTACGAACTTATACACTATATATGTTAAAGACATGATGATGTCTATCCATTTGCGTACTGTCTAAAGCTCAAAGAACAAATCCTGGTTATGGGCATCGTCCGTTTTGAAATCACTTTAAAAACTCGGTACCTTAAAATGATCTGCTCGTTAAGATCTTGTTCGAGGCTACCTAGGTTGAAGTTTTAAAAAGGTCACTCTGTATTCCGCATGTTCATTTGGAAAGAGCAAGAAAGCAACCCACAAACCCAAAACGGTTAACACCATTATGGAAGTTCTACACACCCTTCATATGGATTTATGTGGACCGATAAGAGTGCAGAGTATTAATGGGAAGAAATATATTCTTGTAATAGTTGATGACTATTCAAGGTTTACATGGGTAAAGTTTTTGAGATCAAGGACAAAACTCCAGAGTTTGTTGTCAAACTGCTAAAACAACTACAAGTCGGTCTCAACAAGATGGTCTGAAATGTTCACACTGATAATGGCACAAAATTTGTCAATAAAGACTTAACTGGTTACTATGAAAGTGTCATCATTACTCACGAGAAAACTGTTTCAAGAACTCCTCAGCAGAACGACGTTGTCGAACGACGGAACCGCACTCATGTAGAAGCTGCTCAGACTATGCTGATCTTCTCCGAGGCTCCAATATTTCTTTGGGCAGAACCTATTGCTACTGCCAGTTACACCCAAAAATTATCCCCAGTACATACTCTTCACAACAAAACCCCGTATGAACTTGTGCATGACAAGTCGACTTTATTGATGGGATTGAGTGTGTACTTTGGGTGTTTGGGCTTCATATAATGAGACTGGTAGCATCTCTTGATCTACATGGGGGAAGAGATATCTTAATACTTTTGGTATGCATTACTTGAGCTTTTAATGGGAAGAAATGTGAGAAGAATTATTCAAGCGTGAGAAGATATGTTGCTGATCCAGTTAATGTTTTTCCAAATAGTTAATCACTAAGCTTATTATCAAAGGAGCAAGACTTGCTACTAATTCCGCTGTGCACTTAATTATTCTAAGCTTGAAAGAAAGCTTTGAAACTGCTCAAGAGAGGATTACTCGTTTAGGGGGAAGCTATGAAAGCTTCTAAATAAAGAATATGTGGCATGAATTAGGGGGAAGCTAATTCAGAAGCTTCTCCTTAACCAGAAGTGTATGGGTTACTTAGTTCGTGCCTATTATAGTATTTCTCCTACAAGGTACCACAAAGATGATTCATAGTGGTGTGCAGACTTGAAGTCAAATGAAAAGCAGATTCTAGAAAACTTCGACATGACCAGAAGTGCAGAAAAATGAAGTTTTTCAAGACATGCAGCTAATTCTAAAACTTCAAGATGACCAGAAGTGTATGAAGAAATTTGAGCCTTCAAGTAGATCTAAGGCCACTGAAGACATCATCAGCATTGGAAGCTTCGTGGAAGTTCTTGTTCTTAATCATTATGTACTTGTTAGGAAAATATTAGGGAAGCTATCAAAGCTTCAAGATGAGGTTGCTCAAAATAAGACGAATATTCAGGTGCCTCGAAAGCTTTGGTGGTGGAAGTTTAAAAGATGTTGACTACAGACTTCTACAACGAACAGAATGACATCTTCATTTCGGTATTCAGGTCCACATGATTTTCCATTTTCATAAAACTTTTCATAAAAAGAAAATACAAAAATATAAAACCTACAAAAACCATAAAAATCAGAAAATAGAAAATACCAAAAATATTTTTCAAGACATGTCTTCTGAAAATCGATAACATTTACGGATCTAGAAATGTCATTCAATAATGACACGGGTCTTTAAATGAAGTTCTAGCAGAAGTTCAAACAGACGAGCAAAGTACAGAATTGCTGTTAAAACATGTCTTATGGCTGCAGTTATTTCAGAACAGCAACCCGGTTTTCAAAATGAGGAAAGCACATCGCCAAAAAGACGGTTGTTCCTAACAAAGGTGATTAAGTTCTCCCGGCATGGATTAGTCATATCCGTGCACCCTCGATCTAATGTCGCTTCAAGTGCATTATTTCTTGATCAAGAAGAAAGTCCTTCTTTTTTAACCAAATGATTTTTTCGCCATATGATTCTTGTCTAAAAAAATTTTATGTTACACGTGTTTGAAAAAGGTGTTGTCGTTCAAAACCAAATCAGTCATCCATCAGTTTCTCAATCATAAAATATTTTTAAAAAGAAATTTTCTATCACTAAATACAATGCTACAGCTCTTTTAAAAATAAAACGGACATTATTTTGAGAGGGAGAATGTGCCTAATAATTCTTTCAAATGACTTTCAATCATGGAGTAACAAATATAGGTTTGACAGTAACGGATCATGATGTAAAGGGGAGTTAATGTATATTAAACTCATTTAAGCTTTAGATTTTACTTGTGTCATCCTTAAGGTTTGAATGCAACAGAATGGTAATTATGAACTTTTACGCCTTTTAACTTGCGAAGCTCGAACGGAAGTTCAATCTTTTCAAAACATGTCTTTATGGCTTGCAGTTATTTCAGACTGCAACCCGTTTTTCAAAATGAGGAAAGCATGTCGACTAAAAGACGACTGTTCCTGACAACGGAGATTAAGTTCTCCCGGGCATGGATTACTTCATATCCATGCACCCTCGATCAAATGTACGCTTCAGTGCATTATTTCTTGATACAAAAGAGAAGTCTTCTTTCTAACCAAATAATTTTTATTCTATGATTCTTTAAAAGTTATTTGTGGTAACCACAGTGGTAAAAGTGTTGTTTGAAAATCAATTAGTTCTGGATTTCTCATAAAAATTTGACACTCAATCAATGACTACCACTCTTTCAATAGAAAACGGTTCATAGCGAATGAGGGGGAGAGTGTTTTCAAATTATATGACATCACACGGCCTAATAAAATCAACCTATCGCTTAAACATAAATGGTTTTTATTTAAATAGGGTTTATAAAATGAGGGGGAGTTGATTTATTCTAACCAAAGAGCCAAATGTGTCATTAGTTAGAACGATTAGACTTATGTGCAATTGCTAAATGTTTCCTAGCTGTACTTAACTTCAAGGACCAGTTGTGCCATTTGCTAATCTTATTTAACCCTAAATACTTAATACCGTAAGTACAAGAAGTTTGAAATCCCAGGGACTAAATATGCCAACTTTGAATTGCAGGGATATGGTTGTTAGGATTAGATGATTCGAGTTTAATGTTCAAATATGATCCCCATGCATTTGTATGATCTGATTGAATGATTTTCGAATGTTGATTGATTTCTTTCTAGTCGATTGCAATTTTTGATTTATTGTCGATTAATGATTGTCACTCTTGTTTATGCCTCAAAGATGTACTTTGCTGTGTTGGAAATTAGGTCCCAAAGAATCCTGAATGAAAGTTGAAATATGATGAATTGCAATGTGATAAGATAATTGTATGCTTGAAAATGCTTGATTGCGCTTGCTATTAATGTTTCTTTGATAGCTGCCTTCTACATTTTTGCTAAATAACAGTTTTGATAAATTATCCTGAAATCTGTTTGATTATAATATGAATATAATAATAAGAGAATTGAAAAACTGCTACGAGTTAGCGGTTTGATGATGAATTAAGTCTACTACGCTTGTGATTTAATCTCACCTGAATCAAATATGGTATGCCAATTAACTATGGCTAAAATTCTCATCTAGCATCATACATCTGTCATGTTTGTCTATCTTTGTTGATAGAATTGTGCAGATAACATGGCCAATAGAGAAATGTTTCCTTCCAGCTTTACCAGCGACAAACATGAAACAACACAAACACTACACCTTAACACCACCTCTACACAAAAATCAACAGTGTCATCGAGATAGTATGGTTGAATGTTAAAGATCTGAAGAATCTTCAGGAATCTCGAATGCTTCTTTAGTGAAAGGTTCAGAGATGTTGACTACCGACTAATCAAGAGAATGGAATGATTTCATCATTCCAACATTAAGGTCAATATCATATGTTATGTAACATACATCTTGTACATTATAAGTAGTATGGAATTAGATGTTATGAGTCAGTTTATGAATTTTTCATGAGTTTCTCGTTAAACTCCAAATCATTTATAAACTCATCATAACTGACACTAACAGAATCCCTCATTAATTAAGGGGGAGCATATATAGGTTCCAATATCGACTTGTATTTAATCAGACCACATTTTCTCCTAAATTTTCTAACATATTTAAATCAATTGAGATCCTAAATCTCAAAGGGTTTGAAATTTTTGATCAGGGGAGAGAATGTGATTTAAATATTAAATCTGATAAAAATGTGATCTATTAAGACTCAAGCAGGTACTCCTCCCTCCATGTGCCAAACAATTTCGAATATCGACGCACATGTTGAGGGGGAGCAGTTTCATGAATCAAAACAATCGAGGTACTAATGCTTTGATGTTTACATCGCCCGTACCTTGATTGATTTTCAAATGGTTTTATGGCGAAGAGAACAGTACCAAAAGACCGACCCTGTATTTACTTTATCGGAGTTATAAGGATGGTATGGTTAGGTACATGTTCCCATGATCCCGCCAGAGCCGGAGGGATCTACCCAGGGACAATCCACTAGTTAGTGTAGAAGTCCTTAGGTATGATTACAAAAGGAGTAATGTGAGAATAAGGGAATAGTGTAGACTGAGATGGAGCTAGTACTGGAACATACCCAACAAGGTACTAGTAATGAAGTCTCGGTAAGCACTGAAGGGGTTGAAGAATGAAAAAGAAATGTTAAGATAAAGGGTGAAAAGAAAGCAGCCCTCCTTAAACATTAGGCAGAAACCGGGTCACTACATATGCTGTCAGAATCACATGGTTGATTGCTGACATTGAAGACAAGTATCATGGACCCAGTGATACGCTACACAACCCTCCCTAGCCACTCAAGATCCCTCAAAGGATTCTTGTTTCATTTCTCACGGAGATCAATACATTTCTATCGTCTCTCTCACTCTGAGTTAGACGATATTGAAAAGGTGGCAGTTTGCTCCAGCCTCCGACTACTAAAAACTAAAAGTGCACTATTGAGTCTAGAGCCTTGAGATCATCTATAAATCTCGTTAGGACACTAATACAAACTACGCTTGCTCATCACACACTGTGATTTCAAGTAAAAATTTAAAAGTCCTACGCATTATCCTCGTGGTATTGCCAGAACATCCGAGTGATACGAAAGTACTCACAATGAAGATGGAAATCCTTCTAGAGCCAACATCAAACAAGCTCTTGGTAGGTGACATGTGAGATCCACTATGGATTAAACTTGTGACAAATGGAAAGCAACGATGGTGCGATTCTTTATGAATCAAACTTGTTCCAGGCAGTGAATTGACGAATAGTTTTCGAAAAACCTTTCGATGTGCTCAACAAATAATTTTCGAGCACATTGACTGTGCATGTCTTTCAAAACAAATGAGTTTCTGATGAAATTTGATTTTATGATATAAAACCGTCGATGTGTCACAAAAACTCTTTTCTGAGTGACACGCGACTGATGTTCAAATCAATTTTTCATTAATCAGTGGGTTTTAATTCACTGGTTCACTCACTCCGTGCTTTGTCTACTTTGAGACGCTCCGGTTTGAGAACGGCTAGCGTAGCTGCGAAACCCTATCAAGGAGATTCTTCGGAATTCTACCTGATCACAGGCAGTATTTATACTGAATAACGAGGAACCGTGGTTCTTGCAACCGTATTCAACAAAAGTGAACAAAGACACTTTCGTATGTTTATTACTAACATATACTTGCAGGAATCCTGATGGTAGCAGCTGCTGATCAGAGACATGTCAATTCACAGCCCCATGCTCACACTTCAAGCTTGTTATTAAAGACATGATAATAGCTGAAAGACCTACAACATAGCTTCCGCAACTCTGATGCATGCTATTATGATCCAGAAAATTGTAAGCATGCGGGTCCAAAGGTTATAACATCACATGAAGGCATTACTCTACAACAAGGATGATTAAGAAATTTAATAGCGATGATGATCTCAAAGAAAGCTCAAAGATCACTCAAGTCTAAGGAACAAAGCTCAAAGATCACTACTTGCAGTACAAAGACTAATGTTGAAGAATCAAAAGTCTACGAGCCAGAGTAAAAGTTCAAATCATAGATTGCTAGGATTCAATGTGTATTTTCTGGGGTGACCTCCCTTAGGGGGAGATTGTGAGGATTATGAAAATCCATGTAAAAGACTCGGTCACCCCGTGTTATGTCTAGCATAGGTTAGCTCGTAGCCTTAATATTAAGCGTATAGTTATCGTATGACTTATGGTGTTGGGTCGGGTCTTTACCCACATGTTAGCCCACTCCATAGCCCACTTAGGGGTACAAAACTCATGTATTTATACCCCTTTCTAGCCATGGGAAGGGGTTGGTTGTTCATTTGATAATACACACACTTAAGGTGTTTTCTCTCACTAGAAATATCACTTTCTCTCTCTACAAATTCGGCCAACCCACTAATCCTACCTTGTGTTATGATGTCCAATATCCTACAGACTGACAAGTGACCCGATAATTGTTCAACCAGTATTGTTCTTAGTTAATTGGTAATTGATTTTGGTGGTGGACTACCGGTGCATAATTCAACATCAAGCAATAAGTGGGTAAAGTCTTGATGGGCTAAGGTCTTAACAGGATCACCACTGCTTTAATTCCTTATGGTAGATATAATTAAATTAGAGGATGCTTTATGTGGATGCGTTAATCGTGACAGGATTGTTCGTGTCTAGGTCTTAGGAAGAAGTACCGCCTAAGTCTTAAGAATGATATGCCGCCTCGAGATAAGCAAGCCATTACACTAATTAATCAAACCTACATTTAATCGGATTTGACATGGTTAATACAGTTTTCTATTATTTGGCTCGTACCGCTCTTTTATCTTGTGTTTATTTGCTTTAGTGTGTATTGTGCTTAGAATTGATATTTGTTACCGTAAACCTATGCCAGTCTCTCAGGCTGAAACCCTCCCATCTTATTAGACAACGTATATAGCATAGGTTTAACCAGTAATTAGACTAATCTAGAATAGATAAATACTAATAAGATAATTGGTTAACACTCACTCTTAGTGTTCTACACCCTACTTACCGCGAAAGTACATCTTGACCGGGTACTCAGCCCGTTAAAGTGTTGTCTTTAGGTTAGTCGACTAAATATAAATGTAAAACCATGATAATCATAAATAACACCTATACAACGACACATCAAGGTGTTTTTGGCGCCGTTTCCGGGGAGTGATTAGTTTAATCTTTATTCTTTTTAGTATTTCTAACCTTTAACTTGTTTAGTGTAAAATTATTAATTCTGATTTCTAACTGCTAATTGTTTAGTTTAATTGTGTGATTTAAATTATTGTTGTGTGCTTTAATTATTTGCATTTAATTGTTTTATATAGTATTCTGTTATGACTGATCACCTGATACGGCGTATCCACTAGTTGGATACGGCGTATCTAACCTTCTGTTCAAGACATCGTATGGAGTTTTACTGTCTAAACGGCGTATCTGTTTCTCGACTAATACGGCGTATTCACTAAACTCCATATGGCGTACTGCTATTCAACAGACTAATACGGCGTATTACTGATCAATAGAATATGGCGTATTGGTTATCTGATACAACAATTGGCTTAATTTTTTCTTATGGCTTCATTCTAACATTTTCCTCCGTTTTTGAGAAAGCGGCGATTGCAGAATACAACTCTGCCCAATGACTGGCTTTGATGACATAAAGATGGAGAATAACGGGCATGCTAACTCACCGAAAACCTCAAAATTTAAAATTGGTGATGAGTTCCTGAAAATATTGCAGGATAGCGCCTTTAATGGCATGGATGGAGAAGACATTACTGACCATATTGCAAAGGTAACCGAAATAACCGAATGGATCAAGATACCTAATGTGGGAATAAATGAGCTACGTATACACGTCTTCTCAAAATCACTCAAAGGAGATGCCCAGACATGGTGGAACGATGAAATCAATGAAACAACTATCACCTGGAGCGAACTAAACAATAAATTCTTTCATAAATTTTACCCATTATCCCATACTTGCAACAACAAAATCCCTAATGACCTAAGTAACGGAGAAGATTACTTTGAATTTATATATTGGCTGGCATCAAAATTTGACAACCATTGGGAGATTGATAGAAACACCAAAAATGGGTTATGGGAATTTTACGTAAACGAACGTACTTAGGGAAGGATTGGTGATCTCAACGAATGCAAAGAACCATGCAAAAAGACATGTTCGGATGCATTTTATAACCCTATTTAGACGCACAGGAAACTAATGATATCTACGAAGTTATTGACAGTGAGTACACTCCAATACCAATCCTCGCTCCCCACAACATCAACAATCCAAAAGAGCTGTGCAGAACTGAAGAATTCACCATAATACGTCATTCGATTGGGAATGACGAAGAATTCATTACTGTAAGTCCGAGAAAAATTAGTACTATTAAGAGAACTCTTGGCAGCATGTCTTGCATCTACCACGAAATCTTCAATAGAAAAGATCACGGATGGGAAGTGACTCGGACGAAGTAAAAGTGTGAAATGAAAAAGGTCAAACTTAAAGACCAGCTGAAACAAAAGTGCTTCCCGGGAGACAACCCGGTTACATTTTTAATTGTTTGTCGCATTTAAATTGTTTGAATTTTACTTTAAATTTGAGTCTGCCTGCCCAGACATACATACGGTGTATCGAACCCATCTGGATACGGCGTATGCATTTCTGGACAATTATTAGTTTTTAAATTCCAGTATTTAATTATTTTCACAGGTTTACATACGGCGTATCCTAGGGTTTGGGATACGGCGTATTATAACCTGTACAGTTGTGTGTTTAATTGTTTGCTTGTATTGTAGGTTAGCGAAAGCACGAATTGCACGAACGTCTTCTAACTTTTATGCAGGACCTTGCTGTAAACGAAATCGAATATAATGTATAGTCTGAAAATAACTTGTGTTGACCTCTCTTGGGTATTCTAAAAGCCCCCGTCAACACTCTTTTTGCTCAAACACTCAAAATGGAGAACCATTCTTAGCAAACTATCAGGGAAGTTTCCTCGTTCTAATTCTTTTCCCATATTCTTTAACTGTTTGTCTATACAACGAGGACGTTGTATAAATTAAGTGGGGGGATGGAGAATTAGAACGTACTTGTCCTCATTTTCACAAATAAAATGCTAACATGCCTAAAAATGGATCAAATTTCAAAAAAAAATTAGCATGACTTTTTTTGTGAAAAATCACTAGTTACATTACCTAGCACACTATAACCCTTAATGTCTATTTATGAGAATTAAGCCTATCCGTTTCTAATTGCTTACCAAAATTCCACAAAAATATGAGTGTGTCGGTGATGTAGTAGACTTTAGAACTTGGCCTGGTATATCACTCGAGACCTCAATGATAAGTACTATGGATTTAGATGGAGTAACATGCTTGACTGGTAAATTTTTAGGATAAAACCAAAAAGCCTACATGTCGTATTATTAAATAACTACACTAGTTAGTTAACCCCCGTGTAACACTTTTGCTTACTCTCCTTTTTAGAGTAAAGATACCCCTAGAACAACCTTCTGAGCCATTCCTTTCTTTTTCCACACCAATTAAAAAATTGTTTCGTTTCACCTTTACACCTTAGCCTACCGTGTAGATTAAAGCCTATTTTGCTAGTTGCTTTCATGTAAGGTTTTGTAGTTCCTGCGACAAAGTGAAAATTTCTCTATCTATGTAATGGTCGGGAAAATTGCACAATGCAATAGGGATGTTTTGTAGCTCGTGTATTTTGCTACTTTCGTAATTATGTATTATGTCCGAAGAAGAAAAGTTAAAAGGAAGAATCAACCGGACAAATGATGATAGTGAAGACGGTGAATTACACCAAGATTTATGATGTATTGGCAAGCAAAAAAATGATGATGAATGATGAAAGATAGTCGGATCATTGAGCATATACCGAAGATATTATTTAATAGGATCAATTATTTGTTGATACGCGCAAAAATCAACGATGTAAAGTTTTATAAAAACTGTCCGATATCACCACTTTCTTTGTAAAAGTATGTAAAGAACGGGATGTAAGGAAAGTTGACCGTTATGGGAACGTCAACTTAGGTTGTCTTTGTCATTTCTATGATAGAGGCGTTTGTTTGAGTCTTCGTCATGGGATGGTCGGGGAAAGTTACTAGCAACCGCACCTTATTTGTTGGCTTTAATCTATTTGTTTTATGATTTTTATTTAACAACCATTTTACTTCCCTTTCCTGATAACTAACTTTAGGATCTACTCGAATGAGGATGTGTTCGAGCATGTGTGTCTATCCCGTGGATTCAGGTGTGTATGCATGTCTCAGCTGCTTTGTTTGACGACGACCTTTGGTGAAAGTCAGAAGCTCCACACCACACCCTATAATCATTCTTCATCTTATAACGAATGATTAAACAGAGCCTTTTGAAATAAATGCCAATTAACCCTTTTGAACTTTTTTTCCTTAGCTTTAGAGGTGGAGATGTGTATTCCTTGCAAGCCTATGATACGAAGCTAACACGACTGAGCTATGAGCGTACTACTAAAATGATACACCCTAATTAGTTTAAGTGATCATGATAGTGATTGCTATTTCCCTATTTCGTGAGGAGCATGGTTTTGTACACTGGTGATTGAACAAGAAAAAAGTGCTTGAAACGGGAAAAATCCTTAACCTCGGGTAGGATCATTTTCATAAACCTTTTTAAAGTTACTGAGGACAAGTAGGATTCAAGAGGGGGATTTGAATATATCATCAAAGTAACGTCATAGTTTATATCATTTTTTCCCATCTATTTTACCAATTTTATATAATTATTGCATGATTTTGTGCTTAATTGCTTTAAAAAGTTGGTTAAATGCGGTAATTCAGAGTTAACTTGTGAAGACGAGCAAAAAGGCGCCAATCTCTGGAACTAAAACGGAAGATATTTGAAGAATTCTGAAATTTGCTATATACGCCGTATCCAGCAATGAAGATACGGCATATCCGCTCCAGCTCATCACAAGAAACGCGTAATGATCAATTCCCGATCCGGCGTATCCACATATCTCACTTACGCTGTATGACAGGGTTCAGCAAGTCAAAGATACGACATTATTTATATGATTGTTGGTAATTATGTAGTAGTAGTAAATCAAATGAGTTTACTTGGTGAAAAAACGAGCATGTATTCGCACCCCGAAAACATTTCATGGAAAACCATTGAGAGAAAAGGTGGGGCTATGAACCACCGGAGAAGCAATGAAGTATACGTTCGAGGCAAATTCACAAGGAGAGTATGGCGAAACGTTCTCGACATGCAAACTATAATAATGGTGCGGCGTATAAGAAATATGTATAAGAAAAAATGCATATCAAAATGCTATAAGTATGTAAAATATTTTTTATTCCGACATATATAAAATTTTATATCGTATAATCCATGAGTGCGCCAAACTTACTTATTTATACCCACTAAAATGATCCGCCTTATGTTTAACTCCATTTTAACCTATTCCGACTAATATGCAATTTTAATGAAAATTTCCCATTTTGACCTTTATAACAGATTAAAGAACGTCTAGATGCAACAAACGCCCCCAGAAAATACTATCCTATTAGCTGCAAATCCAGTTTTAGTTAATATATTTTACGCCTAATCATTTGCTAAAACACTAATTGATTAATCTTAAAAGTTTCGCCATGTTGACTTTTTATTATAATTTTTTCTTAAATCTGACCCGTCCAAAACGACCCGCTAAATTACATTTTCACGACTCAGACTCTAAAGCAATTTGATGTAAAACGACGTTTCGGACAACTTTTTAGTTGTAGCCGAGATCCGAAACCTAACATAAAATGACCAAAATACCCCTGCAAGTTTCTGCAGAAACTTTATTTTTCAATAAATGTATTATCTAATCATACGGCTTTTCAACCGTTAACACACGTTTTCAGCCTTAGTTATCCTCGCGGAAAGGTTTAAAAACGGCATTTTAAACATCTTTTTAGTTTTACCCGAGACTCAAAACTCGGACAGGAATAAGGACGAAAATGACCCTAACCCTAAGAACAAGGAGGAGTCGATTTTGATCCAAGAACATTCAAGAGTTTGCGTTTTAGGTGCTAGTAATCAAGGTAAGTGTGTTCTTCTTAGTTAGATTTGTATATTCTTGTGACAAAATCAACGATGGATCTAGGGTTTCATAAATATACAGTAAATATATGAAATTTAATGATGCTATGGTGATTCGTAATGGATTAGGGTTGTGATCATGCATGTCTCATGTTAGGGTTTGCGTCAGATCTTGATTTAGGGTGAGCAGAATTTAGGGATGTGTTCACGAGTGAATATCTCCATGATGATAATAGGTTTCTGGATACTAAACAGTAGCTTATTGAATTTACTCTCCAAAAAGTCTGGCCTCGAATGATTTTCAGTTCGGGAAGTTGGTCAATTTGTGTAAAAAATAAAAGTGGTCAAAACAGTAAATACGGGCCAGAATTAGGTCATGTTTGTGAGGGTGAAACCCTAACTTAAATGTGGAATTAATTTTAGCCCTTATACAGTAGTTAGGTTCCATATGTATATAAAGGAACCCCAAAACTATAGCTTCTAATTTTATGTGTAAGTATGGTTAATAAGTCCAAACTTTTTATTGCGCGTACATGTCCGAATTGGGACTGTTTTGAAGTTTGATTTTCTTAGAAGTACTTGTTCATGTAAATGGCTTTTGGGAATCAAATGGTAGTTAGAGAACACATAAAGGAACATAGATGATTTTTGGTATAATTTATAAAGGTCATCAAGTAAGGTTTTTAAGTTAGTCAAGACACACTAAAATTCTGCATTTTTGAATAAATTGTAGTTAACTAATGTAACGTGTTAATGAGGAGGTTAAGGTTGGGCATGGTGTCGGGGTGACCCATGATGGTTAATTAAACCCTTAGACATCCATCATATGAGTGTTACATGGACTTGAGCTTTTAGCTTGGTCGCGTGTAACACGTTTGTGTTTGTATTGTGTAGCTTGTGTTGATATTGTTTGGAAGCTGCTTGTGCATCAGGTGAGTTTCATAGCCCCTCTTTTCTTATGATTTATTGGGGTGGAAATGATGCAAAGTGTTTGGAAATGTTTTGATTACTGTGATAATGTGTTGTCAAAGATGCATGGACTATACGTGACTATTGTATGTTGTGTGCTACATGTTTTGTGATGTGATATTGAGAATTGCAAACTAAGTCAGGGGGGATCACCTGCGGGTATCCATGGCCTGTTTAGTGGATGGTATTGTAGCCTAGCGAGCAGGAAGGTTACTTTGGGAGTATCCATGGCCTAGGCTAAGGGGGAAACCATAGGGACCTTGGTACGCTATGAGACGTCTTGTGGTCGTTGCTGGGTATTTGTGTGATTGATTGGATTTGCATGTTAGCCTGTATGATAGTTCATTTATTGTCCTGCAATGTTTTCTTTATTATCACAGTAATTTGCAGTTAGATTTGATTATCGTGTCTTAAACCTATGACTCTTACCAACATTATGTTGACGTTTTAAGCATCATTTTCAGGTAATCATCTTGAGGATGTTAAAGTTAGGAAGAGTGGCTAGTAAGACCGTAGGCTTACATGCTGAGTCATTCTCCTAGAGATTTTATTTATGTCATTTGATTTGTTTGATACTTGGATGTTTGTTGATTTTGTTTAGACTTTTGGATTATGTTTCCTTGTGGTATGACTTTGCTATCGTAATGCAAGACTCCTTTATCTTGTGTTGGGTATTGTCATGACACATAGTGTCCCATTTGATTATCCTTTTCCTTTAGTTCTCTATATTGTTGACACCATTATGTTGTGATGATATCCATAATGTTACGCCTCGTGTTTCCGCCTAGGCGGGGTGTGACATATTGGTATCAGAGCCTTTGGTTATAGAGAAGTAGGTGGTTGAGCCTAGACTATAACCTAGGGGTCTTTCATGTAGATGCATTTAGAGCTTAAGTGTTTAATGCTATAACTGCTATGCTTCCCTGCTATATTGCATAGCTTATATTTTCCTATTTTGTTAAGTTTTTATTTAGTTATTTTATCTACTATTAACTGATATGATATATATATTACTTTCTTAAGTATCTTAGCTATGTTTTCCCCCACCCGTAAGAAGTCTCATTAGGGAACCGTTTTCCCAACTGGACTTAAGCGTTATAAGGATCCATAAGAGGAGCCTATTGTGGAACCGAAGGAGATAGGATAGTTGGTCGTTTGTCGAATTCGCGTAATAGGGCTGGACCCGCATAGTCGGGTGATTCTTGTGGAGGCAAAGTCAAACCCAAGTGAGGCCCAGCATAAGTTTATCCCGTCCTTTACCTCGTCATGTTGTTATTGATTATTTCTTTTGGATATTTCATATTTTGGGAATTGTTGCGAGACTTTTGTTCCTTTATGTCGTTTCGATTTTATTTTGATATAAGTAAGTAGTTATTTGATGGAGCATCTCTTATGTGTTAAGTTTGAGTGGTTTAAGATGTGCAATGTGGAATATGTGCTTATATGTGAATTATGATTGAAATGGGTAATCTTGGAAGTAAGTACATGTGTAAAAGGATGCACTTATAATTATGGTGGCCAACATAATTATAAAGGCATCACACACGTAGACTTGTGACCATGATTGCATTTATTTATGTTTGGTTGTAAGGTAGTAGTGTAATATGTTTTCTTTATGTGTATTCATGATAAAGATGATGGTATGGATAGAGAATTTTTCTCTTACCCTAATTGGAGGATATGTTAAGTTAAGTTGTATAGATAGTAAGTTTCCCTTCTATCTAGTATTTGCGGATTCCTAGTATTCTTATTAGAGGTTGCTCATTTGCTCGGTTGTTTGTTCGGATTTTCTAAGTCTAAGCTTAGCATCCCTTCATCGTACTTTGTTAGTAAGGATACCCTATTTTTCCTATTCGACGTCTTGATGTATATTGGTTGTTCGGATCTGCTCTTTCGAATATAGGCGCGTTTCGTTAGTTCTTTCGTTGCATTGATTACTCGTATGAGTATCAAATGTTTCTTTTAACATATTAGTGTGGATCATTACTCCCTTGGTCTTATATCCCTTGGTTTTCGTAACCCGTTGGCGATGTGTTAGTATCGATGCTTTTAGGTTTGCTCTATTGATCGTTGTTTTGGATAATGCCTTATGTTTTCTTTTGAGTATGTAACGTCTTGCATGAGTTTTCTTGTACGAGTTCGTTTGATTTTATTTTGAGTATGTAGTTTTGGTAAATTTTTTTTCTATTGTTTCAAACAATATGAAATTGTGTTAGAGTCTGTACGGTGTTTTACGATCCCTTTTGGTATTATGGTGTCCTTTGTTTGAGTAACATATTTTATAATTGATGTCTAATTATAAAAACCCTTTTGAAGTATTGTGTTGGTGTTTGGAGAAAACTGTGTATAAACTGATCTTTGTAAATAGATTTTATTTTATTATAAAAAGCAGGTTTAAAGTGATTCATAGTGGTAAGTACGTTCACCATTAGATAACCAATCTATAGGATTTTTCATGACAACAAGAATGAATTTATAAAGATTACATTTTAAGATAATTTTATTTATTTCCGTAAAATGATTTTTTTATATTAAGTGCTTTCTTTATTTTTAAATTGATTTTTATAAAAATGTTATTTTAATTTGTCTTTCAGAGTAAAGTCGTAAATGGTAAAGAATTTTCGTTCTTTCGTAGTGAATTTTTTTTTATGTGTTATTTTGTGTGGTACGCCTGTGATTTTTTTTTTTGCGTGTTTACTCAGTGCATATACGTATCATTTCTTTCAAAGGATTCTTATGTCATTTAATCCACGTCTATTTGCATATGTGGAATCTCCTATATGCATTCTAGCCTTTGACTCGATATTCATTTGTTATCCTATTCGATTGTTCGTAACCCTTGGAGTTCGTTGATACCGTTGAGTCGTGGAAGCTTTGATGTGATTGTGGGAATGGACTGGTTGTCCAAGAGGAAGTTTGTGATAGTATGTCATGAGAAGGTGGTTAGAATACTGTTGGAAGGTGACCAGATACTTCGGGTTCATGGTGAACGTAATCAAGGAGTCGAGAAAACCTTAATGAACACAAAGGTAGATGAACCAAAATTGAGTGATATTTCCGTCGTACGTCATTTTATTGATGTGTTTCTGGAAGATTTATTGATGACCACCACGACGACAAGTTGAGTTCCACATAGATTTGGTTCATGGAGCGACGCTAGTCGCGAAGTCTCCATGTCGTCTAGCACCCTCGAAAATGCAAGAATTGTCTGAACAACTTCAAGAGTTGGAAGACAAGGGTTTCATATGACCTAGTCATTTTTCGTGGGAAGCACCGGTGTTATTTGTTAAGAAGAAGGATGGTTCTTTTCACATGTATATTGATCATAGGGAGTTGAACAATTTAACTGTTAAAAACCGTTATCCACTCCTTAGGATTGATGACTTATTTGATCAGTTACGAGGAGCGTGTCATTTCTTAAAGATAGATTTTCGGTCAGGTTATCATCAGCTACGAGTGCATGAGGATGACATTCTAAAGACCGCATTTCGAATGAGATACGAACATTTTGAGTCTACGGTTATGCCTTTTGGGTTAACCACTGCACCAGCTGTTTCATGGACTTAATGAACCGGGTTTGCAAACCGTACTTAGGTAGGTTTGTCATCGTATTCCTTGATGACATTCTGGCCTACTCAAAGTCAAAAGAGGAACAGGAAGTTTATTTGAAGTTAGTGTTAGAGTCGCTGAGGAAGGAGAAACTGTATGCTAAGTTGTCTAAGTATGAGTTTTGGGTAAAAGAAGTGCATTTTCTTGGTCACGTGGTCAACCATAACGTATTCACGTGGACGAGTAAGAGAGATGCAGTGAGGAATTGGATGATTATTATTAGAATTGGTAGGTTAATACCGGCGTTCATCACGAATTTTTTTTAAGATTGTTGAATCCCCTTACTTCCCTAACTAAGAGGAATCAGAAGTATGAGTGGAGCATAGAACAAGAAGAGGCTTTTCAGACTTTGAAAAATGATTTGTGTGATACTCTGATAAAGTGAATTTAATGGGTGATGCGTTGAGTAGAAATGAGAGAGTGAAATCAAGACGAGTAAGAGGAATGATACTGGCAGCCTAAAGTAAGGCGTTCAAGCAAAAGAACGTACTCGCAAAAAGGCTACATGGATTAGATCCACAGATGGAATGAAAAGGAGACGAGAGTTTATACTTTATGGATTGAATTTAGGTTCTATTGGTAGGAAGTGTAATGGACGAGGCCCATGCATCAAGGTACTTGGTACAGCCAGGAGTGGATAAGACGTACTATAACCTTGGAGACATGCATTGGTAGCCACGTGTAGAAAAGGATATAACTACCTATGCCAGCAATTGTCGGATTTGTTTAAGAGGTGAAGGCTACAATGTCAAAGACTTTTGGCTTGCTGCAACAGCCTGAGATACTTGAGTGAAAATGAGATAGAATCACCATGGTTTTTATCACTAAATTTCCAAGGTCAAAGTAGTGAGTATGATGTGATTTGGGTGATGGTCGATAAACTGACCAAGTTAGCTCATTTTCTAGCTATATAAGAAGATTTTAAGATGTGAAGTTGGCAAAGATTTATATTGATGAGATAATAGCAAGGAATGGAATTCTGGTGACGACCAACTCAGATTGAGATGGATGATTTACCTTGTGGTTTTGGCAGACGCAACAGAAAGTGTTAGAGACGCGATTGGATTTGAGTACTGCTTAGCATCCTTAAGCGGATGGACAAAGTGAACGTATGATTCAGACTTTGGAAGATATAATGAGGGCATATGTGATCGATTTTGGTGGTAGTTATCATTTGAGCATTCGGTGTGCTTCGTTTGAAGCTTTGTATGGAAGGAAATGTAGGTTGCATGTTCTATGGGCAAAGATTGGGAGAGTAGTTTGACTGGACTTGAGTTAGTACAAGAAATGACTGATAAGGTAGTGTTAATAAAGGAAAGGCCTAAAGCAGCGAGAGATCGTTAAAAGAGCTATGTTGATTATGGGCGTAAACCGTTAGAGTTTGAGGTGGGAGATAGTTTATTGTTAAAGGTGACGCCTTGGAAGGGCGTAGTTCGTTTCAGAAAGAAGGGTAAGTTAGCACCGAGATATGTAGGACCGATTGAGATCCTTGAAAGGATTAGCCCTGTAGCTTATCAGTTAAGATTGCCTGAGGAATTGATTGGTGTACATGACACATTCCATGTGTCAAATTTGAAGAAGTGTTTGGGGAATGCTAATTTGCATGTGCCGTTGAATGAAATCAAAATCGACAAGACTTTACATTTTGTTGAGGAACCTGTAGAAATTATAGATCGTGAGGTTGAGAGTTTGAAACGTAGTAGAATACCACTTGTGAAAGTTCGTTGGAATTCAAAGCGTGGTCCCAAGTTCACTTGGGAACGCGAAGACTATATGAAGTCTAAGTATCCTCAGTTATTTGTTGATCGTGCTGTTGAACCAACTAGTTAAATCTCGGGACGAGATTTCCATAAGGAGGGGATACTGTGATAACCTTGATTTGAGCAGGTTAGTTTATACCTTTAGAAATGGCTAAGTGTCCATTTTGTATGTTTCTTGCATGCTATGTGTTCTATATGTATGTTGAAGTGGTTTACATATGCGCATGATGTCATTTTAGAGATAAATGATTATCTTATTTTATGTGCATATGAGTTTGGTGTTAAGTATTCCATTTGTTCACGTGTGGTGATAATGGAAATAGATGACGTGTTGCATGCATTGCTACGTCAATACTTGGTCATTAAGAGTCTACTTTCCAACCCCATTGGTTTCATGAATTAAAAGTTAGTGAAAGTCAGTCAAATAATTTTTACAAGATTCGTTGTCAAAACTGTGATTTCGGGACAGATTTAGGTCTGATTTCGGGTTGCTAAACCCCTACTTAATATTTGTGGGCCTTTTTAGTTTAACTGTTTGGGCCTAGTTATAACCATTTTGCCGAGTATGGTTTTAAAAGGGATATGGGCCTCTTTTTAGACTTGGGCTTTTATAGTCTTCATGTAATGTATAAATGGGCTGACCCGGCCCATTAGATGGGTACGGGTGGGCCCATTAAGTGTTTCTTCGATTTTGGCTTCGGGTTTGACCATTGACTTCTCGGGGTTGACTTTGACTTTTGTTGACTTTGGCTTTGATTTGACTTTGTCTTTTCCACGCTTTTCCATTCCATGCTCGGTTTTGTCTGTTTTTGCTTGATTTTTCATCCTTTTGTCGGATATCCGTTTCCTGCACAAGATAAGTGAAAACATACAAATACAATGTATTTGTGGTACGTTTTTGGTCATTTAAGTCCGGTTTTAATAGAAAATAGTATGTGTAATTAAGCACATACCACCAGCTCTTCAGGTACTCAAACAGCATCTTCAGTTCAGCTTAGGTTGCGAAACAGCAACTGACGAAGGCCTTACCAAGAGCTTCACTTTTACAATAAAGCAAGAATCGAGAAGTGTAAACAAGCTGAAACAACATATTCACTTAGGTTGACGAACAGATGTTGAAGTGAGCCTTAGCAAGAGCTTCAATTCTACAGTGAATCGAGCTTTATGCCATTTATTTTGTTGTAATTCAGAGTAAGAAGAAGTCGTGTTGCTCACTTACTTCTGATCAAACTTAGGCTATTTTTCTATCCAAATAGGGGGAGATTGTTGGGCCAATTTAGTGCCTAATTGTTCCTTGTATAGAATTTCTATGAAAAATATCCTAAGTAGTTAATTAAGTCGCTGAACACATTTATGTTCAGCGAGTCATCCTCAAGTAGTCCTTCATAGTCCAATGAAATAGACTCGGCATAAACTGAGGCGGTTCTCAGCGAGTGAAGAAAGGTCCAGGTCAGGATGGTGGAGTTAGTAAGTGTTAACAATAGCTTACTAACTCCCTGAAGACCATCACTACAACCTGAAGATTTGAATTAGCGGGATCTTCCTTAAAGCTAAAAGCAAAGGAAGACATAAAGTACAAGAGTGGTTTACTTGTACTTTATGTAAGCAAAAGCTTTATCTTTTCCAAATGCATAAAAAGAGAAGTATGACAGAAGTACAATAGTTTCTAAAAAACAAATAGTTATTTAACTATTTGCTTTTGTCCTTTGAAGGAAAGAGCACATGGGTGCACATGGGCTTGACTTTTGTTAAAGCTTCTAAGAGAAGCTTTCCTCTTATTTATATATCAGTTGTAATGTAGTGTTATATGGTATCTATTCCTAAATATATAAAAATACTAAATGTATTAGCTGATAGGTTTGATCCTCTCCTAGAACACACTAAGCCAATATGCTTGTGGTTCATATTAGGAAAGTTTATTTCTCATTCAATCCCGGTATAATTCTTTGATTCATATCAATAAAGAGTTAAACGTTGAAAAGTACAAATTGTATTATTAGTATTTTAATGGTCTCGTGTTAAATATATTCATATATGTTTGCATGAGATAGGGATCAACAAATGTATCAGAGCCTGTGGATTAATCTTATGATCCATATCCTTTTTGATAGGGATACTAATAGCCTTTGAGCTTTGTCATAATAGTGTATCTTTAAAAATTGCTACTGATGTTGCAACTTTTGATGGGAAGATATATAATTATTTTGATAAAAAGCAAAAAGATGCTTCTGTTTACAAAGAAGATGTTTAAAACTGAAGACTAAAAGAGCCCATATCCCCACGTCACTACTCATGGTATGTAAAATATATTCATTGATTTAAGTTTTGTTAATTGTATATGGATGAGATTTGTGGGTTATCATATCCCCACGTCACAACCACATATTAAAGAAGCATACTTATCCAAGTCTTATATCAATGAAAACAAAAAAACCCAGATCTTACACTCAAACGACACAAAAAATTTCTTGTGCCCTAATTTCATTACCAGATCCGGTTCAACAATCTTAAATACCAAACAAAAAATTTCATCAAACCAAACCCACATACTTATCCAAGTCTGATATGTACTCACAAAAGCAGTCAAAAATGGTGAAGAAAGATTCACTAAATCCCAATCCTTAGTCTTATACATGTGAAGATGTCACAACAATTATTAGTTATGAGATTAAATTGAGTTGGCTACAAATTATGATGTGGGTATGATATTTTTGGAGATGAAATGGGGTATGACGTTGGGGTTTGAGTAGTTTTGTTGTTATATGGATCGAATACTAAAATTTTATCTCATTGTGGAATCCGTAGAGGGGGGAGGGGGTGAACACGTTTTCCTTTAAAAACTTTAAATCTCTTGTATCAATTACCCGATCAAGTTTGACTCAATATAATAAGTGTCAACAATATGTTTACATTAGCCAACGCATATTCTAACAATATAACCGTACTCACAATATTTAGCACAAAGATCTACACAACCTTAACTAATAAGACATACACAACCATTCAAACAATCATGAGCACAATGCAAGTATAAAAGTGAAGCGGTAAATGTAAAGAAATAAGTAAAGCGAAAGGTAAAAGAAAATGCAAACCGACATGGTGATTTATAGTGGTTTGGTCATGAAGCTCCTCTTCGCCCTACTCCACTCCTCGAGTATCCAACTCGAGAGTTACTTCACTAATCAACAAGCTCCTTTTCGGCGGAGAAAACCTTATACCAAAGCTTACATTATTTTCTGACATTAAGCTAGATGTCGAGTCCTTCTTCGGGTACAACCAAACCCGTTATGTTTTGTGGCCCAACATAACAAACCTTGTGTTTTATGGCCTAAACACATAAACCGCGTCGCTTACATTATTTTCCGACACTAAGCTAGATGTCGAGTCCTAATCTTAGCTAGAACCAATCTATCACTTCACCAAAGTATTTTAAGGCCTAAAATACTAACCAACCCACAATCAACCCATCCAAATATATACATCATTTGGATCTACACACTACTAAAGATTGGAAGACATGGACTCGATCTATATGTAACAAATGTTACAAATGGACTAACTAGACTATATAACTTTGGATCTTGAAGATGACCGAAGTTCTTCTCTTGCACTTGAGGAAAGAAGGAAATGATAGAAGATTGGATCACATTTAAACAAGATTAAACAAGTTAAATGATCAAAGGTTTAGAGAGATTTAGTGAGATCTAGAGAGAGAAAGAACTGAAAGAAAATCGTGCAAAAGGGTTATAAAAATAGTTGGAGGTGACCCACTATTTATAGGAGCTGAAAAATAGCCTGTCAGGAAACGGCGGTCCCAGATATATTAGGGGGCCGCCGGCCTATTTAAGGGACCGCCCTGACAGTCGCTCCTATTTTTGTCTTTTTGTGGTGACAAACTTGTTTGGTAAAAGGTTGACATGTTTCGGGGGGAAAAGAATCAGATTTTGAATTTTGAATTAATTACCACATAAAACATTTCTTTATAATTCAAAAATAATTTATCTAATTAAGTTTTGAAAAAAATATTTTGTTACATTTATAAAAATGTAAAGTTTAAGACAAAAACTTATTTCTTTGATCATCCTACAAGTTTAATGCTTGTTTGTACATACCTTATGTGATTTACGTCGGGTGTAAACCAATGTCCGTCTTGATGCATACTTGAGACGTCGAGAGATATTGATGCATGTATTCATTGATGATTTATGATTACGAGTAACTTGCGCACATTACGTTACGTATTACAAGTCACATGTTTGTCATCACCAAAACATAAGAAGATCGTATAGATTAAATATCATAATATTTGTACTAACAATCTCCCCCTTTTAGATGATGACAAACTATATAAACTATAACACATAGTAAAGTTTAAAAGTTACTCGTTTACACTCCCTTCTCCCCCTTTTGTCGAAGCAAAAAGGTATACAATGGATTATGGTTGGAGCATTTAGGTTGGAGGTTTGAGAAGAAGTCATGAGAAAAGGGTACATGTTTCGGGTATATATGTTGGAGGAATGATAAGAGGATAGGTGCTCCGAGTATATAGGTTTGAGGTATGAGGAGAAGATATGAGAAATAAAGGTGAAGGTGATTGTGTGTTTCTTGGATAGTTTTGAAAAGGTCTTGAGAGGTGAGAAGTAGGCACGACAAGAGGGTAGGTACTTCAAGTGTATAGGTTAAAGGAACGAGGAAAAGGTAGGTGATCCAAGTATATTGGTTGGAGGAATAAGAAGAAAACGTAAGAAATAAGGTTGAGGTGGTTTTGTGTTTCTTAGATAATTAAAAGGAGGTCGTGATAGATGAGAAGAAGGCATGAAAGGAAAGTAGATACTTTAAATATATAAGTTGAAGGTATGAGAATAGGACCTCAAGGTTGACGGTGACTTTGAAGTGGAGGTGTTGAGGTATTTGGAGTATGAATAAACCCTTAATCATATTTGACAATCCCTAATCCTATCTTCCTATAAAGGTGAGCTTGCATCATCCCAGTGAAGTCTTCTATCATAACGGTTTAACTAAATCCATGCTATTTAACCACATATCTCCTAGCTCCCCCTTCCTTATTGCATCCCTATTCCTTGAAAAGGGACTCTAGCGGATCCATGGATCAAATAAATTTCTATCAAAACTTAAGACGTTAGATGAATTTAATTTAAATGAGTAGGATGCTTGTAAGTGCTCCCCCTCAGTGTAAGCTCCCCCTTGTTTAGGGCACCTAGGAATCAAGATATGGATGTGTGCTGTAAAACAAAGTTAGTAGACAAGTGCACACATATATATAGCAAGATATTATTGGGAGACTAGACATGCATTTTTAGCATTAGTATTCTAAAGTATGACACTTTAAGAGAAAGTTAAAAGCTAGACACATGCAATCATTGTTTTAAAATCAACAATCTAAATGATATAATTAAAAGACTCAAGATATATGTTTAAGGACAAAGATTAGACCGACTTTTAATAAACGAGAATAAGATTCGTTTATTGATTAACACAAAAAATATTATGAAAATGACATTTTAAAAGTAGACGAATGACATTTAATATCTTGGCGAAATATGTTAATAGTTTATATATATATATATAATATATATATATCAATTATATATAGATAGTGACATATATATGTATAATATATATAATATATAATATTTATGTTGGGTTTCAGAAGTCCTACAATCTTTAGTGTTGGCTAAGTTTCAACTGGTACGCTAGTAAAAGACTTAGTGCTGCTTGATAAAGATTGAAGGAAAATAGACTAAGTCATTAGTTACTGTTAGTGGTTAGTATAGTTATACTGCACCCAGACATTGATAGTACTGCCGAGTATATTTAGTGTTGTTAGTAGTAAGTTTAGTACGCTTAGCAATATTAATTAGTACTGTTAGGTGATAAGCATGAGTTATAATAAGAATAGATATACATTATCTCTTCACACGTTTTTGTAAGCCCATTAGGGTTTTCCTTGGTGTATAAAAGGAACCATACATCTCTAGTTAGATATACAAGTTCTCACAAATATTCATAGTTAGTAATCTGTAACCTAGCAGATTAATAGTAATGCAAAGTTTTGTGTTTATTTCATTGTTCTTCTTAGCCAGTATAAGTTAGTTTCCGCATAACTTATATTGTTTATAGTCATTATTTCTCTTGTAGTTAGTTTAGATCTATCCAGATTGGCTACCACCCTTAACAGGTTAGAAAGATCTATTCAGACTGGGATCAACAAGTGGTATCAGAGCTTGTAGAGAAACTCTGAGTAAGAAGAACCAAAATAGATCTATTATAAACCTTTACCTTTCAGGTCTATTCAATGGCAGGAGAAGATGAAATAAGGACGCTTCATTACACCACCAGTTCCACACACAACAAACCCCTCACATCTATCAATCGATTAAACTCCCTATTTTAAAAGAAAGTTAGTAGACAGGGGGCCTGGAAAATAGAACATTACTTGGGGAATACATACTATCCCATATGGGAAGTCATACAAAGGAAAAGGTCCTGTACAAAGTCTTAACAAATACAAAATGGAACAATAAGGGTTTTTACCTCTAAAACCTGAAGAAATTTTAGCAGAGAACAGAGAAAGAAAAGCAAGACTAACTTGCTGCATTAGGCATACCAGAGGACCATTTAGAAAAATTTCACAAAATGACTAATGCTAAAGAGATGTGGGAAGCTATCAAATCCAGATTTTGTGGCAATGATGAATCTAAAAAGATGCAAAAAATACATTCTAAAGAAACCATTTGAAAGCTTTTCTATATCCAACTCAGAAGGATTGCACAAAGGTTATGACAGGTTTCAGAGTCTTCTATAGCAACTTGAGATTCATGGTGCAAGGCGCTCCACTAAGATTCAATCCATAAGTTTCTAAGGTCTTTACCTACTTCCTGGTCCCATGTATCCTTGATCATGATAACCAAGCCAGGAGTAGATACCCTTAGTTTTAATGATCTATACAATAATCTTAGAGTCTTTGAGTCTGATGTTAAAGGCTCTAATGCATCATCTTCTAGCACACAGAATGTGGCATTTGTTTCTTCTGAAAGAACTAGCAGTACTAATAAAGTTAGTACTGCTTATGGTGTTTCTACTTCTTCTGGCCATAACTCATAAAGGAAAGGCTCTTTATCATACACTGATAAACTTATGTACTCTTTCTTTGCTAATCAATCCAGTGGCCCACAATTAGATCATGAAGATCTTGAACAGGTTGATGAGTTTAATCTAGAAGAGATGGACTTGAAATGGCAGGTGGTCATGATTTCCATGAGATTGAAGAAGTTTTACAAAAATACTAGGAGAAAGCTGCAGTTTGATGCCAAGGAACCAGTTGGCTTCGACAAGACCAAAGTTGAGTGCTTCAATTGCCATAAAATAGAGCATTTCGCTAGCGAATGCAGATCAAAATGGAATCAAGAAAGCAGAAGGAGAGATGCAGGGAACACTGGATACAAAGCAAGAGACAATGGGAGGAGACCTACAAAACAGGATAAACCTAAAGCTATGGTAACCATTGATGGAGATGGTGTTAATTAGACTGGTCATGCTGAAGATGAGTAAGAGAACTTTGCTTTAATGGCTTACAGCAATTCACTACATGACACGAGGTAACGTCTTGTGCAAAAAAGAATCTTATGCTAAAGCTTAAGATATTAATCTGATGAACAAAGCGAACAAATCGGGTGATGCAAGTATAGAAATTCAAGCCTATACTCAAGCCTTAAAAAAGGTAGAAGCTTAATTAGTCTGTCATCAGAAAATCAACTTGTTTATGAAGAGAAAATTAGATTTATGAAAATTGATTTAGATGATAAAACTAATGTGCTCACAATCCATAAGAAACTATTAGCAGAAGCTGAAAAGGAAAAAGAAGAATTAAAAACCAAACTAGAAAATTTTAAAAGTTCTTCTAAAAATCTAAGTAAACTGCTAAATAGTCAGATGAGTGCTAAGGACAAATCTGGGCTTGGGTATGGAGATCAAATACATGAAGGTGTTTTAAGTTATGAAAATGAAGTTCTTCAAAGTGTGTTTGACAGTAGGTCTAGTGATGTAGAAGATCGTCCTGTGAATGATAGATTTGCAAAAGTTGAAGGAATGCATGCAGTTCCCCCTCCAATGATAGGGATCTACATGCCTCCTAAATCTGATTTTGGAATAGATGAGTCAATGTTTACATATGGTCCAAAACAGTCTAAAACTAGTGAATCTGATGCTGAAACTAGTAATTTTGCCTCTTGTGAATCTAATTCTAGTGTAGAAACACTTGAATATGTACCTAAACTAGTTTTAAATGAACCCAAAGCTGTTAGTGAACCTAAAGTTTGGTCTGATGCTCTTGTTATTGAGGAGTATGAGTCAGACATTGATGATGAATATGTGTTTAAAGCTCCAGTGGAACAGGAAAAATTTAGTTGTGCTTTTATTAATACTGTTAAGCATGTAAAATCTCATAGGCAAACTGTTAAAGAACAAGAAACATGTAGTCAGTATCCTAAAGTTGACAAAAGAGACTGGAATGGTTTAATGTCTAAAAAACTAGGTTTGGGATATGGTTTCACCAGAAAGGCATGCTTTGTATGTGGTAGCTTTAGCCATCTTATTAGAGATTGTGATTTCCATGAGAAAAGAATGGCTAAACAGGTTGAATTGAATAAACAGAAGGGTAAGGGTACTGGTCCAGGGGAGAATAGACTAGTGTGGACCAATGTGCAAAGATTGAATCACCAAAACAAGTTTGTTCCAACAGTAGTACTAACTAAAACTGGTAGATTTCCAATTAATGCTGCTAGACAAAAATTTTCTAGTCAAGCAGCATCAACTAGTACTGCTAGGAAAGTTAATACTACTAGACTCATTGTAAATGAAATCAGACTAAGAAATAACTTTTACAAGTCTCATTCACCTATAAGAAGGCCATTTAATAGAACAACAATACCAAAAGCAAATTTTTCATATCATAAAGTTAATACTGATGGGGACAAAATAGTTAGTGTTGTAGGGGGCAATAGGGAAACTGCTGTTAAGCCGCAGCAGAGATAGTTGGAGATCTAAAGAGACTTTACTGGAACATACTCTCAATACAATAGGGGATCAAACTCTATGTAAAGTGTTTATTTTTAATGATCCACTATGCAGACTCATAGCAGCAATGTTTGGGTCCCTAAGAGAAACTAATTTTATCTTATTTGATGTACAGGATAATCCCCATACAGTTTAAAGAACAAGGATGCTAATGATGAAGGTCCAGGCTCTTGACTAGGAAACAAGGACCTACCTTGTTGAATATCAAACCATATTTGGTGGCCATTGGCTTTGGAAGGTAGTAAAGGTTCAAATAACGGGTAAAGGTACAATTAGCACAGGAAAAGTTAGATTCGAGGATGTTACTTTGTGAAAGGACGATAGCAACTTCAATCTCCTTTCTGGTCTCCACAAATGGTGACAGAAGAACAAGGTTCTCTTCATAGACACTGAATGTCTTGTGTTATCTCCGGACTTTAAGTTGCCTGATGAACATTGTTTCAACCTAGAGAACATTGTTCCTACTAGAGGTTTAGCTTGTTTGATTGCAAAGGCCACAGTTGATGAATCTAACAAATGGCATAGGAGGCTAGGTCATGTAAATTTTAAGAATTTAAACAAACTTGTGAAGGGAAACCTTGTAAGAGGTTTACCTTCAAAGATTTTTCAAAATGACCACACATGTGTTGCTTGTCAGAAAGGAAAGCAACACAAGGCCTCATGTAAGGCCAAAGTAGTGAGCTCTATTAGTCAGCCCTTACAACTTTTACATGGAGATTGATTTGGAACCCACATCCTGTAAAGAGCAGAAACCATAAGACTTATTGCCGTGTCTTATCGCTGATGATTTTGCAGGTTTTAGTTGGGTGTTTCTTGTTAGAACTAATGATGAAAACATTGGACTCCTTAGAGACTTTATAGAGACATATGAGAACCAATTAAATCAAAAGATTAAAACTATTAGATGTGATAACGGTGCAGAATTCAAGAACAAGGACATTATTGAATTTTGTGGGTCAAAAGGGATCAAGAGAGAACACAGTAATGCCAAAACTCCACAACAAAATGGAATTGCTGAGAGGAAGAACAATACCCTAATTGAGGCTGCTAGAACAATGCTAGCAGATTCATTTTTACCTAACACTTTTTGGGCTGAAGCAGTTAGTACTGCTTGTTAATGTTCCTTAATAGTTGTGTTAGTGACCAGCTTCAAACAAGACACCTATGACTTATAACTGGTAAAATACCAATCATAAGCTATATAAGACCTTTTGGGTGCCATGTGACCATCTTGAATACCATTGACCACTTGGGCAAGTTTTATGAGAAGTCTGATGAAGGATTTTTAGTTGGGTATTCTCTAAATAGCAAGGCTTTTAGAGTATACAATTTAGAAACCAAGAGAGTTGAAGAAAACCTGCATATAAATTTTCTTGAAAATAAACCTAATGTTGTAGGAAAAGGACCAAATTGGCTGTTTGATCTTGATTATATAACTGATTCAATGAACTATCAGCATGTTACTGCAGAGAATAAAGCTAACAAACCTGCAGGTCCAAAAGAAGCTAATCATAGTGCAGGTACACAAGATAATACTGCTGCAGGAAATTCTGAAATGGAAGCTGAACCTGCTCAAGAATACTATGTACTGCCAATATGGTCTTCTTATACTTTAACAGTAAAGAGCTCAGAAGCAAAGAATGGAGGTAAAAAGCCTAATGAGGATGATGGTTCAAAGTCAAATGAGGAGCCAATAGCTTAGGAAGATCAAGTCTTTTTAGAGGAGCTTGAAAGACTTAAAAGACAAGAAAAGGAGACCAATGATGCAGTTGAAGCTTTAAGAAAGGAGTTTTCTCAAAGTATTGAGGATTTGCTTCATCAAACAGGAGCTGCTAGATCTACCAGTACTAACACAGTTAATATTGTTAGTACGCCAGTTAGTACTGCCAGTCCTTCAAGAGATTTTAGTACTGGTGAACCATATGCTGACCAAGATGATTCTCAAATACCTGCTCTTGAGGATATTTATGACAATCCTAGTAATGGGATTTTTACCAATGCATCTTATGATGATGAGGGTGCAGTGGCTGACTTCACAAATTTAGAAACCACTGTGAATGGCACATGTGTTTAGATATATGATTATCTCAATTACAAATAGTAATGATTACTTATTAATATCTATTAACCAAGTAGAAACAAAAGTAACACACACATAATCATCTTGCATACACATAAGGATATTCGTCGTTGTTTTGTGTATTAGATATAATGATGTATACTTAGCTTGATTTGATTTGAAAATAAAATAGTTCCTCCCCATTTCAAAAATTAATTAAGATCAATATTTTGAAAGGATGAATACGCTATTTTTCAAAGATATATCAATTAGAAATGCCTGACTTAAAGGAAAATGTAAAATATAAGTTTTACGTTAAAACGGAACTCAAAGTTTTGACCACTATGTAGTAGTTTGCTCGCTTGTCAGTTTACTTCTTTCCAGATCCTTATATGGTGTTTTGAATGTAACTTCCTTAATTCCATCCGTAAAAGTCATTAACCCGTGTTTGCTATTTATAACTAGGCAGGCAATTTCTACGAAAGGCCGTCCAAACATCACATGGGATAAACTAGGGTCAATATTAGTCTCAATATTTTCCAGAATGGCGAAATCCACAACGTAACTCATATTTCTTTCAAAAATGTGTATGTCTCTTTTGAGTACCACGAAATTTCTTACTCTATACTCGTATCCATCCTTTAGAATAGAGTTATAATAGGTCAAAGACATGATGTTTATGGGTAGGTCAACATCAATGTAAGCGTTAGCCATGAACTTATGTCCTATCATGCAGGGAATTTTAGGTTTCTTGGGTGACCCTTCCTGATCCTAAAGTCATAATTTAATGAGCATCTAGGCATCTCCTTAATCAATGATTCATAAACTGATTCCTCACTTGTATCAATAGAATCAAGAGCTCGTCAACATCTATCCACAACAACTTTCTTTTCCTTGTCATTCCCGCTGGAGTCCTTTTTTATTAGTGTGCAGCTGGTCTTTTAGCTCCAGTTGTGGTTTATTCTTTGGTCCTTCCTCAAGTTTAATGTTGTTGATGCTTTCGGTGTTGCCCTACTCATTTCGTCGTTTTTCTTCTGGCTTGTCAACAAGAGATTTGTTTGGTTGCTTGGGACATATTGTGATAGTGTTGATCAAACTGTAGATTTGGGTTGAGCATTGCGGGTCTTCTGTTGGGCAAGTAACGAGCAGACAAAACTAAAAGAGGTAAGATTAACATTCAGTTTTGGGTTCTTAAACCGAAACTATAGAAAGTGTTAATATTGTTATTCGGATCAGTGATGGCCTTAAAATACTGTGTAATTTTGTTGTCATCCTCGCTTTGTTGTTTTGAAATCGTCTTCAAACTTGAACAATCTCGTGTCCTTGAGATGCCATGAAGTTGGACCCTAATACCTTCAGATTTATTGATTGTTGTTAAAGTTTTGAGGATTGTTGTTGAAGGAACGGTTCGGGATTGAACCGTTGGGTTAGAACCGGTTAGGTGGGTTTGAAAAATTATTTTGGGAATTTTGGGGTTGTCTCCACCTAAGGTTTGGGTGACTTTTCCATGACGGATTGTAGGTGTCACCAAGATTGTTTTGCTCGGGTTTGAAAGTGTACCACTTACCTCCCGCTTTGTCGGTACGCGAGGATGCATATTCAACAAAGGCTTGTTCAGGATTTTCCATGCAGTACTGAGTGTCGTGGGGACCACTGCAGATCTCACATGAAGAAGTGATTTTGTTCACTTGAGTAGGTTGCATCGGAGCAAGATGAGCTTCCATCAAGCGTTGGACTTGATTTTTAAGCTCAATGAGGCGGTGGTCGGATGTACTCGGGACATCTTGAGGCAAAGAGATTGCCTTGACCGGCTTAGCGAAATCCCTTGGGTCGTTCTAACTTTCGTTATCATAGAGGGCGAGGTCCTCTAATAATGCCCAGGATTCTTTGACATTTCTGTCATGAAGCTTACCACCTGCCGATTGGTCAATGGTTCGTCTTGTGGTGGGAGTGACATGGTCATAAAAGATGTAGACTTGGAGCCAAAGATCGATGCCATGATGACGGAATTTTTAGAGTAAGTCCTTAAAACGAGTCCATGCTTTTGAGAGAGATTCTCAGAGAAAAATAAAATGAACCAACACCCTCTCCATACTTGGAGAGGGGTATTTTTACCCTTGTGGCTGATGGACTTTTGCCATGGGCCGGGTTTAATGTTAACTTGGGCCGAGCTCGGGATTACATTGGACATTAGTTCGAAACGCGTACAATATTAGATTAATTAACGAGCCTGATCCCCGTTCTAGCCTATATCAACATTTCATTAAATAAATAATAAATGATCGAGACTTAATATTCCTAATGAATGAATTTCTTGTTTAACTCAATATTTTGAGGCTACAATCTCCCCCGAAGTGAGTTCATTGTGGCACTCCTTCATGAGATCAATGAGATTGCTTTTGTCATTAAGCTCTTGAGTCTTAGGTCTTTATTATGTTTTAGGCTTGTTCCTTTATGTTGTGTGATCTTTGATCTTGAGCCTTTGTCATTGTCTTTCGACTTCGTCTTTACGTCCGAGATCTTTAAATCTTTATCCTTCAGTCTTGATTGTTTTTGCCACCTTGCAATCTTGTGTCTTGACCAACATCCTCATACTTTGCATCTTCTTGAGAGCTCTTCAATAATCTCGCCCGAAACTTGGTTTCTGAGGAGTTATCTTTAATATCAAAGTATGCAAAAGTCTTTGTCTTTAAATTCTTGAGCTTTCTTGAATCTTGAATCTTAATGCTTATAGTATGTCTTTGTTGTTTGAGTTTGAGCATGTGGTAATGAATCAGACTCTTCTGGAATGAGGCTGCAACACCGTCATTTGTACCTGCATTTAAATGTTAGTGATAAACAGTAGTTATAGACGAATATGGCTTTGTCATTCGTCGAGATTCGGTTGCATTAACCTTCGGTTCTGTTAGGACTATTTTATAGTATAAATACTGTACATGTGATCAGGTAGGTTCAATTTAGAAGAACCTCCTTGACAGGGTTTCTAGCTTAAAGTGTTAGATCCTCTAACGCGTATGCATTAGATTCACCATACTTGCTTGTTCTCAATACTGGAACGTCTCAAAGCAGACAACACGATATGAGTGAATCAGATAGTTACTATCTTTCCGATTGAGTCGTCAATTCATTATACTGGAACAAGTTTGATTCACATAGAATCGCACCATCGTTTTCTTTTAGTTGAACATGTTTGATTCATATAGATCGCGCAAGTCACCCTACACAAGAGCTTGTTTGATGTTGGCTCAAGCAGGATTTCCATCTTCACGGTTAAATACTTAAGTATCACTCGGATGTTCTGCAAAATCCAAGGTTATAGTAGGACTTTATTAAAGATTGTGTAACTTATTGTGTTCAACTAGTGATTTGTCATGAAATGTGTCCTATTGAGATTTATTTTATGGATCTCTTGGTCTAGACTCGATTAGATGGTGGAGTAGATTGGTTACCTATTCAATATCAAACTAACTCGAAGTGAGAAAAGTCAATAGAGTGTGTATATCTCCGTGAAAAATGAGAGACAAGTTTTGCTGAGAGAAAACTCGAATGGCTGGGAAGGGTTTGTGCATTGCATTCATGGGTCCATGATGTCATTTCTTTAATATCAAATTCTATCTTTGTGAAAACGATAGATTATGTATTGACCTAGTTTTTGCATAAGGTTGTTTAACTAGTGAGTTAGAATTTGCAGACTCTCTAATCTTAGCAGTCCGATTTCCTTACCTTATGGGGAGGGCTTCTTTATTTTTACCCATTTATCCATTCATTCTTTTTAATTCTTCAACCCATTCATGCTTACCAAGACGTTTAGCTCTAATCTTATCTGGCATTATTCCCGTATACTTATTCATCTCCTAACATACTAGGACTGCTATTCTAATATGGAGTGTTCCTTGGTAGATCTCTCCAGTTTTGGTTGGATCATAGGACCTAATACCTAAATTTAACCACTTATGACTTTAGAATCGTCGTGAAATTAAGATGTTGTTGGGTATGAGATCGTAACCATAAAACCCTTTTTTTCGAAGAGTATCAAGCACTTTGAGTCGATTAGATCACTTATTATTTTCAAGATCACATTTTAATTACATTTCTCCCCTTATTTTAAATGCCAATTCACTTAGTTTTTGAAATATTTTGTGATTAAAATTTGTCATGAAAATACTGTGGGAAAGATATTATTATACTTAGCATGAATTATATGGAACATAAACTTGCTCCCCATCAATTTTACATATGTTTGACACCAAAAAATGATATCAAGTTGTAAAATGAATATAAAATTGAGGGTTAGCATTGTTGAGCACACAATTTTGAAAGATTATTCATTGTCATTGAAGAATTCTTGAAAAATTGTGCTCAACCACTAAATCATCTTATAACATACAATCTATTGAGTAGTCATTATTATTACTGAGTTGTTATTAAGACTTTTTATAATGTTTTGAATACATAAATATTGTCATGTTGTGATGTATCTAAAATCATTAAAACTTTGTTTTTCGAGAAACTCCCCCTCAAACATTGACTTATTTTGAAAATGACACCAATTGTAGAAGAATTGTCTTGTAAATCTTTATGAGGGATGGAGTGTTGAACACACAATTTTGAAAAATTATGAATCGTCAGTGAGAAATTCTTGAAAAATTATGTTCAACATTTTGAAAAACCAAATGTTAGAAGACTTCTCTTCTAACTCTAAGGATAAGTGCACTGAAACGTACACTCTCCTTTGCCATTCAGGTCCGAGTTGCAATCTGAGAGTGATTACAAGTCATAAAGAAAACGAGAAAGAAAAAGTTTTTGAAAGCATTTGAAACTCCTGTTCGAACTTCATTTACACGCCCGTGTTGATGTTAATCAACATTTCTAGGTACGTAAATGTTATCGATTCCAAGAGACATGTCGAGAAGATTCTTTTTGTGAAACATTTTTTGATTTTTTGATTTTGTATTTTTCTTTTTGAAATTTTATATTTTTGTATTTTTTTTTTCAAAAATATGTACATGTTGATTTTTTTGACTCTCAGCATTTTATTTGTCAAAAACTTTCCCCCTTTCTTAGGAGCACCCATCTCAACCTACTTTTACAATAACCTTACAACCACACAACTTTACTTCTTTATTAACAATATCATCTAATTTATATACTGTTCTTACACTAACCCACAACAAAACCCCCCCAAAACACCCATACCAATCATCCCAGCTACCTTGTAGAAGAAGTGTATAATGTCTACTCGAGCATGTCACATAGAGTGCTGTCATGTGTCTAGATGATCGCGTCTGCTGTTCCGACGAAGAGTACTGTACTGTTAGAATAGATAGATGATAGAGAGAGTATATCTGTGGTGCAGTTGCTATGTAGCTCATAAAATTATCCACGACCCCATCCATACGGAACCACCTCAGATGATGATGTATGTTGTCTCTCGCGGTATAGGAGCACGTGTCATAGCACATTCCGTGAATGTGATGTCAGTACGCATATTAAAACGAGGTGATGTCTGTGCACTCCTTCGCACTGGATTCAGTACTATAGACCTCACGACCGTATCCTAGCCATAGGGATGTGCGCGCACAATTAAGATCCCTCGTAAATAAAGAGTCGCTGACTCGCCTAGGTTGGCGTTATGTGGAGAGATGGCCAGTTCATGACTATAAATCTGAATGTGTCTTTGATAGGGTACAGAAGTGTGATTCTTCGCTAAGATAGTGCGGTTGTCTGGTTGTATGCAGCTCGATGTGTTAACAGAAGATGCCCGATGCTCTCTCATCGTGCTTTAAATGACGTGAACACATAGTTTCATAATACAACAACATCTATCACACCAGTAACACCCAAATTTCTAACCCTCACCCCCTTCGAGCTTCAGCCACTACTGCCTGATATATTAGTATCACTCGTGTGCCGACACCTAGCTCGCACATTGTGATGCTCACAACTGTGTTGTTCACCTGCTGAGCGCTCAGTCTCATCCCACACGCTCGTGCTCTCACATGATGTGCTATCACTCGCCGCCTTCCCCTCCAGCCGTGCTACTCGCTTCCGCACCGCTCTAACGATCCACACTTCTTCTACACACTCTCTTTGAGGTGCTTCGCTTAGACTCCGTCGGCCTTCCGTGCTTGTACTTTATCTGCCAATTCACCTACTAATATTATGCATAGAATATTGTCTGGTCTCCTCGACGACTGTCAGCTTACATGAGTGTCCGTTCATTCACTCTACAGTGTCAGGTTTGGTCTACGAGTGTTACCCACTCATGTTTGCATCTAATTTAGGTTTCGTAGCCATTGGTATGCTATAGCGTTGACCTCTTTTCCATACATGTTTTTAAGTGTCTCTAAGCGTACTTTCGCTGATTGATAAGATACCGCGTGGGATTGGTGGAATTTGATAGTCCTAAAAGAATTTCATTTCCCCCTATTAAGACATCTCACATTACTGTGCATTAATTTTTCAAATCGTTTAGAAATTTTTAGGGTTTGTGGAACCAAAAAATAATGTCTTCAATGTAAATTTTACACATAGTAGATGTCCTTCCCACGTATCTTATGTAGATTAGATTGGGTCAAATGGCACCTTTAGTAAAAAACCTTTTGGATATTCAGTGAAATTAAGAGTTTTCATATAAAAGCTCTCGAAGCCTTGCTTTAATCCATATTAGAGCTTTCCTTGTTTAGTCGGTTTAAACTTTGTTCTGGAGATCAGGATTCAACGACCCCGTCTGTGTTGTGCAACAGAAACCTCCTCCTTCAGTGGACATTAAGAAATGTCGTTTACGATTCCATATGATAAATTAGAAAAGACCTGTGTGGCAGCTTATGCGACAAAAATCCGAAAGTTCTAAACGAGCAACTGGAGCAAATGATTCTTCGAAGTCAATACCCTCTTCCTGAGCATAACCTTTAGCTACAAGTCATGCTTTATTGTGAATGACAGTTTGGTCTTCATCCTTTTTGTTCGTCCATAACCACTTTAGTTTGATTACGTTCTTGCCAAAGGGTTTGTCAACGAATTCCCAAACTTGGAGTTTGTCAAACTGATGAAGCTCTTCATGCATTGCTTCTATCCATGCAGAATCAGCCATTGCCTCCTTAATGTTTTTCGGTTCCGCAGTACTCACGGTGAGTGTGAACATACACATTTCATGATTTGTTGCAGTTGGTCGTCCTTGTTTTTGCACTGGCCTGGGATGGATTTCCATAAAACTTGAGGTCTAAGGGTGATCTTTTGACCATCGATATTCGAATCTTGTGGTTGATGAATGGTATCCCAAGTTGAGTTACCAATATTGTGTGGAGGAAGACTCCCACCAATTATTCGTACCGATGTACAGAAGGATTAGTAAATTCATCTTGTTGAAATTGTGCATCTTCTGCTTGATTAATGTTGTTTTCCTTAGCATGATCATTTGTAGGAGTTGATGGTTCTGTCGGAGGGTGAATATTCATTGAAGGTTGTGTGTCTTGTCGAGCAGAATTGTCGATGGGAGAAGAAGACTTGTTGACACGAGATAGTACTGTATTGAAAAATTCATCGTGACAATAGGACACGATTAGAAGATCAAACTCCCCTGTTGTGATGGAACTGATGGATCTGATGTATCTGTGAAGGTAGAAACATTTTGTGTTTTTTAGTTTGGGACAGGGTCAGGTTGTCATAATATGACCACTTTGTCATTGTGGAAACGTGGCCTGAAGTGTCATTAGCAAAACAGATTGTCTCTCAAACATCCTCTTTGATCTCGCAAATTGAGATGTATGGTTCAACTATTAACCTTGTTCTCTTGTTATAGACACGATATCCCTTTAACGAGTGAGTATCCCACCTAAAATGGCACGGATCCCCTGTTATCTTTAATTCTTATCCAAATTTTCACCATCTCTGGTTAGGTAACAAGTGCAACCAAAAATGTGAAGGTGTTTTAAATTGAAAGGATTTCTAGAATTTTATGAATGTGATTATACGTTTTCTCATGTGTCGGATTGATGATAGCATCTGTTGAGTATTGCATGCGGTTTTGCACTTGCCAGCCTAAAAAAACAAAGGAAGTTTAGAAGCTGAGAGCATCGTTCGAGCAGCCTCAAGTAGGGTACGATTTTGTCTTTCGACAATTCCGTTCTGTTCAGGTGTTCGAGGAGTAGAAGTTTGATGCTTAATTCTTTCTTCTTTAAAGAATGCATTAAGTGTCTTGTTTAAGAACTCAGTGCCTCTGTCAGTTCGAACAGAAATTACTAGGGCTTGAAGATTTCTTTGGATCATCGTAAGAAAATCTTTTAAAACTTCTAGTGTTTCATCTTTGGATAATAGAAAGAGAGTCCAAGTATATCTGGAGTAGTCGTCTACAATTACCAGAATATTTTTCTTCTCATTTATGCTAGCAACCCGCATTGGACCACATAAGTCCATATGAAGCAAATTTAGCCGTCCTTTCGAACTTGGAACAGCCTTTGTCTTGAATGAACTTCTTTTTTGCTTTACTTACTTCACAAGAGGAACATAGTTGATCCTTGACATATTTCAACTTTGGTAACCCAATCACGACATCCTTCTTTAAAAGCAAGTTGATGTAGTCGAAGTTAAGATGAGAAAGTCTTCGATGCCATAACCATGCTTGAGTTGGTGAGGCTTTAGCCATAAGACAGATTGGAGTTGATGAATTTGTTTCTTGAAGAGAAATTGTATAGAGATCAGATCCACGATTACCAATGAGTAAATCGTTTCCCTAAAGATCTCTAACGAATTAAACACACATTTTCCACAAGTAGCACAAATAGCATTAACATTCGAAGTTCTAGATTTTAAACTGTCATTACACGCAGTTACAGACTTTGATTAATTAGAAATACTAGAAATCCTGTGGTGGTCTTCTACTTCAGTCTTCTTAAACTTTACTTTACTAGTGTTTGGCACGACCTTTTCTTTCATTTTATTGCTCTTAAGCTGTGGTCTGCTAACATTAGTTTGTGATTTACTCCTGTAGATGTAGATGGTTTTGGAATCCTTTGAGCATTTGGTTGTCGAACAACAGATGGTTTATCAAACTTAGTTTCCACAGATTC
>BQNB010043643.1:0-45383 GCA_026074375.1 Tanacetum coccineum | reverse complement strand
TGGAGACTTTACCCACTTACTGCTTAATGGCAATTTATATACTAGTAGTACACTGGCCAAGTCTTTACCAATTGATTAAGAACATACTTGTTGATCCCTAGGGTCGCCTGCCGGTCCAACTAAGCTCACTAATCTAAAGGCGAAGATAGGTCTTTATTTGTGATCCTATTGGTCTAGATATATAAATTACTATATGGAGAGCCATCCCGGCATCTAGCTAACTTGGTCCGTATCACTAGATCCAGTTGAATGATAGGTCGCATACAAAAGCATGTAAACAAGTATAAATTGATAAATATAAACAAGCAATTAACGATAAATTAAGCATTTGAGATAAACAAACCAAACATTCAAATCTTCATAATAATTTCTAATACCCAAGGGTATTAGCCTTTAAACGTCATAATCAATACAAGAGTAATAAATCAACCAAGGTAAACTAACCGAGTTGAACGAATGATACCAAAAATCGAACGATTACTAGAGTTTAGGAGATTACAAAGTGTTTCCTATGAAATTGATAGCTTTGCTTGACCTCTCTTGTCTTCTGAAAATCGACTTTTGTGGTTAAGGTATCGAAACTATGATCAAGCACACTGAGAACCCATTTTTAGGTTTTCTATTTGTATGGTCTGGAACTTGGTCGATACGGCGTATCGGGGTTTTTTTGGAGTAAGGACCACGTTCGATATCTTCCAGAATATTTTATTACTTAAACTGAATACGACATATAGACTCCTTCTGGATACGACATATTGATCTTTATTCCTTCGTGGTCTTTTGTGAAATGTAGGCACATATACGCCATATCTTCCTTGATGGATACGGCGTATAGGATGTCAGAACAATTTCTTCATATTTCTTCGTTTAAGCTCGAGAATGCGTGCCTTTTTGCTAAACTTTACCAAGTACTCCATAATTACTGCAATTCTCAAATATAAACGATTAAGTAAAAATTCTTGCAATAATTATACAAAATGGGTTATTCACATGGGATAAATGATGCTATAAAAGTAACGTTATTTGATGTCATCAAATATCCCCCCACTTGAATCCTACTTGTCCTCAAGTAGCCTTTATAAGTTTATGAAAATGTATCCCTAAGGATTTTTTTCCGTTAAGCATTTATTCGATCAATTACAAGTACACAACCAAACACCTCACGAAATAGGAAGATAAAACACTCAAATCACTCAACTAATCTATGTGGTAACATGTAACTAATTCGATCAATTGCTCGATCGTAATGAGTATTCTATCATAGGCTTGGCAAGGATACACATCTCTACCACTAGAGCTAAGGAGTAACATGTTCATAAAGGTAAAATGGGTTTTTATAATAAGGCTTAGGGTTGATCATTCAACAATCTTTCACCAAAAGTACCACACCAACAAGGCAGAATCATACATACATGGCCATAACGACGGAATAGACATGTGTGTTCGATCACATCCTCATTCGAGTTTAACTAAGGGTTAGGATGAAGAATGATATAGGGTATGGATCTTCTAACTTTCACCAAAAGTAATAAACTAACAAGGCAGCTGAATCATGCATACGTGGCCGTAATGACGAAATAAACATGCATGAATCGATCACATCCTCATTCAAGTATAACCCAAGGTTAATGATTAGGAAAGGAAATATATTGTTGTTAAATAAAATTTACGAAACAAATAGATTAAGTCCAAACAGATAAGGTACAAGTTGCTAGACACTTTTTCCTGACCGTTACCATGATAAAGGCACAACTATATACAAAAACGTATTGATCATAGATCAAAACAACAACCTAAGTTGGCGTTTTTGTAACGGTCAACTTCCCAATCATCCCATACTTTACATACTTTTACAAAGACAAGTGGCGATATCTACCACTTTATACAAAACTTTACATCGTTGATTTTTAACCACGTATCAATGAATAATCGATCCTTCAAATAATTCCTTGGGTTTAAGCTTTTACGAACCGACTATCTTCAAACTTTCATCCTCTTTTTTTGCGATTTTTTTAATCTTTTTGATTTTTTACAATACATAACTACGAATCTTGGTGTAATTTCACCATCTTCACGATCATAGTAACTCCGGATAATTTCCTCCATGATTCTTCATTCTTCGGACGTACCAATAATTGTGATGATAGTAAAAATAAATGAGTTTTGACTACTTTTTACATTCCCATTGCAATGTGCAAATTTCCTAACCGTACCAAAGATAGAAAATGACACAAGACACAGAATGATACATACTTTACACTTTAAGAAACTAGCAACTGATAATGGATTTAATCTAATAGGGTAGACTAAGGTGTAAAGGTGTAACGAAACAAATAGTTGGAGTTATCCTAAAAGATTGGCTCTACAGGTTTTTCTAGGGGTATCTTACTCTTAAAATGAGAGTAAACAAAGGGTTTATACGAGGTTTAACTAATCAGTGTAGTTAGTTAATAAAACAATATATAAAAGCTTTTAGGGTGTAATCCTAGAAATTTACCAATTTAAACAAGTTACTCCATCTAAATACATAGTACTCAGTATTGTGGTCGCGAATAGATATACCAAGCAAAGTGATAAATCTACAATATCACCGGCACACTCATATTTTTGTGGCATATTTGGAAATGGATAAGGCTAAATCATCAAAATATTTAATAAGGCTTATTGTGTGCAGGTTATGTAACTAGTAATTTCACAAAAGTATGCTTGAATTTTTTTAAAATTTGAGCATAATCTTGGCATTTTAATGTGAAAAATAGGACAAGCATCGTTCTAATTCCCATACTCCCACTTAAATTATACAACGTCCTCGTTGTATAGATAAAACATTAAAAACGGGAAATTAAAAGAATTAAAATGAGAAACTCCCCTGATGTGTTGCTCGGTAGGTTCTCCAAGTTGAGTTTATGAGCAAGAATGTGTGTTGTAAATGCGTCTGGATACCAGCATGACTACAACACACATTTAGGATTCCAGATGATCGATACTTCACCAACTTTGTCGATTTCTTTTCCAGCGAGGTCCTGTGCAAAATATAGGAAAAACATGCAAAATCCTATCTCAGGTATCCTATGGTTAATAAATAATAAAAACGATACACTGTACATGGGACCAATACGCTGTATCCATAAACTGGAATACGCCGTATGGAGAAACCTGTAAAAAGTATCAATACGGGCCAGTCTGCTGAATACGCCGTATCATGTGCATGAATACGCCGTATAGACAGAACTGACAATAAATTTTTAAATGCAGAAATATAAAGGACTGATAACGTCCAGATGATTGTAGTTATGCTATAATATTAATACACAAAAGTATATGAAATAAATTCCCAAGTTTCCCTTGAAAATATTTCACACACAAATATATAATAATACGATACGTATGTTTTCCGATAAGTACTTTACCGAGTCGTTTCCCCAACGATTCGAGAAATTGAAACTCCGTTTGTTATTGGACAATGATTTGAATGGGTTCGAAGATTGATTTGATTATCTATAGCTACTAATTAAAAACTACAATTAAAATAAGCAAATAAAAGTAATTAAACACAAAGACAATTAACGGGCACGAAAATAACGCGACAATTAAGCAACTATACTAAATTTTAACCCTAAGAGTGCCAAGTAAAATTCTAAACCTAAATTAAGATAAAAGAAAATTTTAAGAAAAAGAAAATTATTTTTTTGATTATTTTTGATTTTTTTATGAATTAAAAACCAAATTAAACTATTTAAATCCTAGAAAATAGCAAATTAATTCCTAAAAATTCTAAAAAATGATTTTTAACTTTAGAAAAATCTAAAATATTCAGAAAACTATTTTTAACTATTTTAAAAATCAAAATCCTATTTTTAAAATTAAATTTGAAAGCTTAAAAATGAAATTAAAAATCTAAAAAGGGTAAAAATGATTTTAATAAATGTAAAACTAAAAGTAATTATTGTAAATCTAAAAACTATTTTTTTGTATTTTTAAAAAGTATTTTTCTATTTTTTATGAATTTTCAAAAATTTAAACCTAAGAAAAATTATTAAAAATAAACTAGCAAATGGAAAAATGCCAAAAGTTCACGAAAAGTCCTACAAGTATCAAAGAACAAAGGAAAAAATTAAATCAAACCCTCAGCTTATCTAATAAGCTGGGGAATAAGCTAACAAGGCTACGACTTGTATTAAGGGCTTAAGACTAAAGAGACTATAACAATTAAATGAAAGGAACAAGGAATGGATGAGCTATTGTAGCATATTGGTAAGGCTAAGGGTTTGTGTGAGAGAGGTCTTGAGTTCGAGTCCTAGCGACAACTTTTTTGTAATTTTTTTATTTTTGAAAAGCTTTAAAAGAAAGTTGGAGATAAGCTGGAAATAAGCATTTTTACTAAAAACAACTTTTTATGAAAAGCTTAAAATAAGCAATTAAATAGCTTAAAACCAAACAGTTCCTAACTTAACAAATTTTTTAGACAATTGCAAAACTTGTTAAGCTAAAATCCTAAAATAAGCTACCTTGAAACTAATGAGCTATCCTTAAGCTAAACTAACACTAATAATCTTAACTGAACTAAAATAAGCAAACTAAAAGGTATGACACCTAATAAGCAGTATTGACTAAAGACAGATCCAAACAGCCCTTATACCCTAATTAGAGCTTAATTTTGAGCAATCAAATAAGCACTTCAAAAGCTGAAACTACTTAATCTTAAACCTTGACCAAAATGTTACTTAAAAGTGCTTTTTGAAAATACTTTTGAAACCTTATGCTTATTGGAAAAGCTTAACAAAAAGACAATTTACTCAGCTTTTTCTGAGTTTTGGTTTTTTAACTTAAAAGAAAATTGGTTGATTTTAAAAAACCAAAACAGATAACATATTAAGCTGTATTTTAAAAACTAATTGCAATCTAATAAAATATGAGATTAAAACTACTTAAATGCTGAAGATCAAAAGCTCAAACTTATATTATCCTATTGAGTTTTACACTAGAAAATGACTTATTTGCTAAAAAAACATTGCTGATGCAGTTGACACTTTTTTAAACCTTAACTCTAATCTTTTTAAAATGCATACAAGAAACTTGATCCTAGATGACTCAAAGAAGCTATTTAAATGCATTTTTGATAGGTCTAACTCATATAAACTAACTAAGCTCTAAATGCAAGCTAAACCTGAACTAACCTTATCTGATGCAACCTAGAGACTAGAAAACTTATGCGAACTATATTAGACCTAATAAAACTTACTAAACCTGCATTTTTTTAACTTATTTGAATGATTTCAAACCTAAAACAAATGACCAAAGAGGCACAAGCAGTACTAACTAATGTTAGTACTGCTAATCCCAAACACCCCTTAAAACATAGAAAATTCTATTTAAGCTTTTGAAATTAAGATTTAAAACTCAAAACTCAATTACCAGGCTACACACAGCTTATAACAACCTAAATGAACATATATCAACCAACAAATAAGCCAGAATCAAAGATCTTAAAAGCTATGCTAATATTTTTAGTTTTTTTATGATTATATGACAGATTAACGTGAAAACTGAGATCTACACTAATTTAAGCTAAAACAGGTGATAAAATAAGTTCATTAAGCACAATAAGACAATATCTAACACAAATAAGCTAATGAATAAGCAGATGAAGCAAATGATAAGCAACTAAGCAGATTTAAGCTAGAATATTAAAATAGAAAAGGAAATAGGGAACTAACCAAAACCTTAGCTAAACAAAGGTTGAAATTATTCAAAGAGCTTGTCTACTAGCTTTGGCTTATTGTTAATAAGCCAATATAAGTCCAATGAACTCTTACCTTTCTTGTTCATCATCCAAAAAGCTCCAAGTCCAATAAGTAAGGGTATTTTAAGCTGATTTTAGATTTAAGTAGATTAGGTACTTATTGAAACTCAAATCCATGCTTATAGACTTGTATGAGCTTATGAAACCTTATGTAACAGTAGCATACATTTAAGAGGGAAGTGAGCTTAATAGTAGAACAATTTATGAAAACTAAATGAGGATTCTATTAATGATAAAAACAGGTTACAAAGCTTGACTAAAAGGAGATTACAAGAGCTTAAAAACAAAAAGTTACATTTAAACTAAAACTTTTAACTAAAAATACAGGAAAAAGAGGATTAAGAAGATAGCTAAAAAGATATCTTGTGTGAAGGTGAGGGACTCCTTTTATAGCTACCAGGAGAAGCTTCTAGGCTCCAAAATCAGTTAGACGCTCCTTCCAATCCTGGCCTTCAATCATTATCAATTATTGGAAGCTCAATCTCATCCGTTTTGATCATCCTCCATAGTTACACAAACGGATTGCCAACGTGGCAATACCGAGATGTGACAGTCAGTGATTCTTCTGTGAGTATCTCTAGTGTAAATAACCATCCCTCTTGTGCTTTCTTGTCAGACCACGTATGATTCCCTTGTGGGTTTCCACCAATGAGAGGGCTTGGTGATGTATTACTTTGCCACGTCAAAACTTAGCACTCAAATTACCCATCCACACTGTCAATTTAACTTTGCCCCTTGATTTGAGTCTTGAGGTAAATCGGGAACGATGGGTGAACAGTGAAAACTGTTTTTCATGCGTAACTTTTATAAAAGGGAAGGGAGGTTTGACTTTTTATTTACCCGGGTTTGACCTTTGACTTATAAAAGGATTTTGGGCCATGTTTTTGAATTTGGGCCTTTGGACATTTGTGTTATAATAAAGGTAACGGGGTGTTAACTCTTATAATTATAAGAGTTAACACCGTTAGGGTTTAGGGATTGTTTTTGTAATTTGGTTAACTATAAGGGACTGGTTTGGTATTTTTGGGATTTTTGTCATTTAGTGTTGACCATGTTTGACTAAAGGTTGACTTGAGTTGACCACTTTTGACTTTTGATAGCTTTCTCCCGGCTCTTTGCGTGCTCTTCCGTTCCCGTGTCCGTGTTTATCTGTTTTTGACCGTTTTCTTGAGATTTTTGCAATATCCGTACCTACACAATCACAAAGACAAAACAAGCAATATTCAAGCATTTTATGCACAAATTTGTCTTTTTAGGGCCTATTTTGATATAAAATGGATATGTGTTTTCACACATATCACCAGACAATCAATACGCCGTATTGTATGGAGTGGATATGCCATATTGATGTCTGGGAAGACAAACTTGATAAAAATAAATAATCCGGGTTGTCTCCCAGAAAACACTTTTCTTTCAGCTAGTCTTTAAGTTAGACTTTTTCTTCAGCTTCCTATGTCGTATTTTCTTCGAATTCGACGACCTCTTTATCATATGTATCAATACGTCCATCATATTACTTCTTCATTCTTTGTCCATTGACCTTAAAAATAATTTTGTTTTTATCGGTGATTTCCACGATCCCATACGCATACACATTTTTTACCACATTTGGACAGTACCATTTTGATTTGAGCTTTTTCGAATGCATCTTAAATCTAGAGTTAAGTAGCAATACCTTGTCTCCAACTTTAAATTTTGTATCCCCACGGAGCCTAGAGTCATTCCATTCTTAGTTCTTTCCTTGTAAACGCGATTGTTCTTGTATGCTCCATCCCTTAATTCCATTAATTCATTAAGTTCCATGAAATGGTTTTTTGCCGCAGCTGTGAGATCCATGTTACATTGTTTTAGTGCCTAATATGCTTTATGTTTGATCTCCACATGTAAGTGACAAGCTTTCCCATAAACCAATCTAAAGGGGGTACATCCTGTAGGCGTTTTGTAGGCGGTTCTGAATGCCCATAATGCATCATCGAGCTTTTCGAACCAATTCTTTGGGTTATATTAGTAAAGCCTATATCATCCTAAACAAACACACTAGGAAAGTCGAAGAATCACTAAACGTGACATTCGATGAAACTCCTCCACCCTCTAAGACATCACCCTTGGTGGATGATGACTTAGATGAAGAAGAAGTAATTAAGGTCGCCGAAAAGAAAAACCTAGAAAACGACATGTCTGTATGTAAACTTTAGAGGTTGATGAAATAATCAACATTAAGGAATCTAGGAACCACCCATTAGAAAATTGTCATAGGAAACCTTAACCAAAGAACCCTTAGATCACTAACCCAACACCACAAGTAAACTTCTTTTGTGTTTATATCAACAATAGAACCTAAGAATTAAATGAAGCATTAGGAGGTGGAAAGTTGGATAGTCGCCATGCAAGAAGAATTAAATCAATTCGTTGCTAATGACGTTTGGGAGTTAGTTCCTCAACCTAGGAATATGACAATCATAGGAACTAAGTGGGTATTTAGAAATAAGTTAGACGAGAACGGTATTGTTTCTTGAAATAAGGCTAGGTTAGTTGCTCAAGGCTACAACCAACAAGAGGGCATCGATTATGATGAAACTTATGCCCCGGTTGCTAGACTTGAGTCCATTAGAATATTATTAGCTTATGCTTGTGCCTTAGATTTTTAAACAATTCAGAAACTAGATGTAAAAAGTAATCCTGAATGGTTTTATCAATGAGGAGGTATACGTGGCACAACCTCCAGGATTCATTGATTTCGAAAAACCGGATCATGTTTATAAATTAAAGAAAGCTTTATATGGTCTTAAACAATTACCATTAAAGCTTGGTTATATAGTTAAAAGCTTTCCTTATTAAACATGAATATAAAATGGGAATGGTAGATAACACTCTTTTTACTAAGAAGAAAAGTTCAAATCTCATCATTGTTCAAATATATGTCGATGACATTATAATTCGTTCGACATGTCAAGACATGGTGGTGATGATTTACCAAAATCATGCCATGACGATTCGAGGTGAGCATGATGGGTGAACTTAACTTCTTCCTTGGATTACAAATAAAAACAAATGGAAGATGGTATTTTCTATAATCAATATGAGTATATTAAAGAAATGCTTAAGAAATTTGGTCTAGAAGAGTCTGTGGAAAACTAGAAGGGTGTTGAATATTTACCCGCTTTTTAATTTAGGTTTTAAAGTGATTGTAAAAATTTTATTCGACTTTATATGTGAATTCACACTTGCAACAAAATATACCAATATACTTATCTAAACAATTCATAAGATAAGTATATGGAGAAAAATAATGAAGACAAGAGAGAATAGTAAGCACAATCAACCAGAAACGCAAGGATTTATAGTGGTTCGGCTAACGAAGTCACCTCTTCGCCCAACTCCACTCCCCCCGAGCACCTAACTCGAGAGTTTCTTCACATGTCAACACAGCCCTTTTATGGCGAGAAAACCGACACAACCCGTTGCTTTACCAACCGATCTAACGACACAGAAGCTAAATGTCGTAGTTCTAATCTTAGCTAGAACAATCTATCACATAGACTTCACCAACTTCACTACACAACTTAGCTTCACGACTTGATCACGACTACACAACTTCTTCACACCTTAGTTTTCTTCACACCACAACTTCACCAAGCCACTACTATAATCACACCTAACTAATAACTACTAAGCATAGACCACCAAGAAATCTAACATACTTACAACAATCAACAAAGATCTAACAACTAGCACAACTTTACAAAATTTACAAGTCATTTACAAGTTTTGATATGGAAGCAATAAATTGCAACAACACACTAAGGTGTAATACATCTCACTTTATTGAGGAAGTATTTCTTTCTCTTGCCTTGAGGAAATTGCGCTTGGATCACTTGGAAATAAAGAAAGCTTTATGATTAAATGATCAAAAGGATTTTTTAGTGAGATGAGTGGAGCTGTTTTAGAAACAGAAAGAATGAGTGCAAAAGGTGAGAAAATAGTGGGAATAGTCCAGTATTTATAGGACAAACTGGAGGAGCGTCAGTCTTTGGGCGGTCCCCTTAAAATTAAGGGGGCCGCCCTAGATTGGGCGCTCCCCATTTTGTCCTTTTGTGTAGGGATAATTTTCTAGAACTTTCTAGCCTTTTTAGGTCCGAAAATTTGAATTTCAAAATGTTTATTTTGAATAAAACATTATTTAATTTGTAAAACTGTTTTGTATGTTTATAAAATGTTTACAACCTTTTATAAAAGTAGTGAGGTGAATAAAAATTTCCCTTTGATCATAAAATGCATTAAGCATTTATTTAATCATCACCTTGAAGTGATATGAATTTTTGACATAAAAATATTACTACAAATAGTTTTTTTAGCGTTTAATTTAACAGTTAACGTTTTTCATAATATAATGATTATCAAACGTAAATATGTGAAAAAATATTGAGTAATGTTTTAGGCAATCTATTTACAACAATCATCCCCCTTTTTGAGATTAAATAAATTTAAACTCATTAAATGTAAAATTATTTTTAAAGAAGTATTTAGTGAGTTTTATGTCATTTCTCCCCCTTTTTGTAAAATCAAAAAAGCATCATCGAGAGTTGCTAGTAAAATAGACGGAATAAATGCTCCCCCTTGATGTGTGCTCCCCCTCGTTCGAGGGCACCAAGGAATCGAGCTATGGTTTCTTGGCTACAAAAACGAGTTAGAACAATACAAATATTTCTAACATGTAGCAAGAAGGAAGGAAAAATATGACAAGTGCAAGCAAACATCAAAGCAAAAGATACTTCATTCATTTAGGACAATGTGTGTGAATAACACACAAGCATTCATAAAAAAAACAAATATGCTTTAAAGGCATAATATAATACCTAAAGAGAAAATCCTAATAGCCCAATAGAAGGAATTTTGACTTGCTGCCGACACAATAGTGTTTGACGATTATTTGAGGCAAGTTACGAGATTTTTGTTGGAGAGTTTATAGCGGGAGGCGTTGATTAAGGATAATCTCTTTGAACTCTAGGTGGTGGATGAGGTCGAGTGAGGAGGAATTCAATCCAATTGATATCCTCACTTAAAGCAAGGAATTGTTTTTGGGTGAAGATGCAACAAGGGCAATACCCAACATGGGTTTCAACTTGGTTAATGTTGAGGGTGTGTGGTAGGTTTGGAGTGTAAGGTGATGAGGGAATGTTGTTTTGTTGTTGAGAGAGATGCATGGCTAAGAGGTTGATAGGTCTTGTAGTTGATAATGTCCATCAACTAGGCTTTGTCACTAACTAGATAGATAAAAGTGTTGTGTGTTGTTTGGTTGTCACTTTGAGGTGGAGCTTGAGTATGAGCAACATGTGAGTCGATGGGTGAGATGGGAAGTGGAGGATGTGAGACAACTTGTGGTGATGTGGGAGTGTCCTTGATGTAAGGATTTGGTAATGCTTGATTGGGGTGATTGTTTTTTTTGAGATGGTTCATGATGAGGAGTGAGTGGTTTAGCAATTGGTTGTAGGAGAATTTGCATGAGCACAATAAGATTGTTGCAAAGGTTTTAAGTTTCTTCCTCCCAAATGGAACGGGTTTCACACTCATTTTGGCTACCCTTGATGGTTTGGATGTGGGTTTGTTAGGAGATGTCATTGATGAGGATGATTGTGATGATGATGGTTGAGGATGTATTTATAGAGGAGGAAAGGTTTTAATTCGAAAAAATAAACATTAAAGATCAAATCCAAGAACAATGTTTGTGAATATAGGGAAACAAAAGATAAGTCTAAAAAAAAAAGAGAGGTAATTTGGCTAAAAGGAAGAAAAATATTGTTTTAAAACCCGTTTCAGCTAGGGCGGTCCCCTTAATTAGGGTCTGTCCTTTAAAGAAAGGGGCCCACCCTGATGATTAAGGGGGCCGCCTACTGCTATTTCCCAGATTTTCTAAAAATCCGAGGTATCTGTTTTTGGTGGTTAATTTGCGAGCAAGTCCATACCTTTATGCAATTAAATTTTTTAGCATAAGCATTAAGCATTCAACATTCTACATATGTAAGACATAATGTATAAAAAAGATAAATACTATTTCACATAATTTTAGCATATACAAATATATGAATAAAGACCAAAGAGTGAAGAATATATGAAATAGTAATAGATAATTATGCACACAGAATTTTCTTGACAAGAGGGTTAAGTTTAAAAACGAATCAAGCTTTATGCAAACACTTAGTGGTGTGCCTAAGGCGATAAATGTGGAGTAGGATATTTCGATCATCTAAGACATGTAAAACCTAAGAACTAATTCAAATTCTCCTTTGATTAATTTTGCTCAACCAAGATTGTTGAAAATATATATTAGATTATATACTTTTGACAATGAAGTAAGAGAACATTATGCAATCTGTGAAAAGCTTTGAGCATATCCAACAATATAAGAAACATGATTTTTATCTGCTCCCTATTGTGAGAAGAACTTTTTAGAAAGTAATGAATATTGAGACTAAAGTATATATGTAGTAATGAAAATATGCATTTAGATAGAAAATTTAAAAAATTTTCTATAAACATTCCCAATCTTGTGTTTTTGTGTAAAATAGAAACCTAGACACAAAGAGAAGAGATAAAAAAATTTAATCAGTCAGGTGGTTGGTCCCCTTAAAGTCTGGGTGGTCCTCTTAAAATTAAATGGGGCCGCCCTTTATGAATTAAGGGGGCCACCACCTGTTTGAGAAAAATTTTCTCAGATTTTTGGCAAACAGTTCCTTGATGATAATCATTTCTTTATTATGCCGAAAAACTTAATCAATTTGTTCCCTCATTCCAAGCCAAGACGCAAGTAGTATAAATATGGCGTCACGTTTAAGTGGTATAGTTAGAATATCGCTACGTTTGTCTTCCGCTGAGACCTTTTCTATAGAGATAATCCCTTTTGACATTATCGCGAAGAAGTGAGAAAAAAAATAAAGAGACGGCAGAATGTGAAATAAAGTAAACAGATGACAAGCAAAAAAGCAAAAGAAAAAAAAAGAAAAAAAAAAAAAAGACAAAAGAAAAAAAGTTTACATAACGAATCATCTCGCCCAGCCCCAAATTCCCCTCCGACCCCCCCCCTCCACTCCCCACCCCCCCCCGCTCTCCACCCGGACCCCCGCACCCCACCGCCTGCGCCTGACCTGCCCACCTCCGTCGACAGCAAGCCCTTCCCCTCGCCCACCCTCCTCCAGTTTCCCCCACCTGACTCCCGATCCCATGCCCCACCCATCCCCACCCCATCCAGCCCCCCCCCTAACCCACCTCCAGACCCCCCCTCCTCCGCCCCCCCCGCCCCCCCCGCCCCACACCTCCCCCCACACCCGATGCCCTCCCATCCACCCCCCCCCGCACACCCCGCGAACACACATTCCCCACCCACCCCCCCCCCCATCCACCCAACTCTTCCCCCCGTCCCCCAGCCCCCCCCCACCAACTTACGCACCCCCCATCCCCCCCCCCCTCTCCCACCCCTCCCCCCGCGCCCCCCCGTGCCCCCCCCATCGTCCCCCTTCGCCCCCCCACTCGCTCCCCCCCCCCGCCCTCCCAAGAGCCCTCCCCTTACTCCCACCTACATCCTCCACCCACCCCCCTTCCCCCCCATACAGACCACCCCCATACCTCCCCCCCCCCCCCCGAACATCCTCACCCACCCCACCGCCACACCCCAACCATCTCTCCCAACTCACGCTATCCCCCCCTCTCCCGCCCCAGATCCCAAGCACCACCGCCCCGCCCCCTGACCCTTCCGCCCGGCTCCCCTCCAACCCCCCCCCCATCGCCGCCCCGTCTCCCCCCCCATCCCCCACCCAGACCCCGTCTCCCCCCCCAGCCCCACCCGTTCCCGTCCCCTCCCCTCCCCCGCCCCCGCCCGCCCCAACTTCTCCCACAACTCCCCCTTCCTCCCCCCACCGGACCCCCACCCCCCCTCCTCCCCTCCTCTCTCCCCCCCCACCCTAGCGTCCCTTCACCCCCCCCCCCCCTCCATCTCCCTCCTCCCCCCCCCCGTCAACCCCCACACCGTGCCCCCCCCGATCCCCCCTTGGCCTCGCCCCCCACCCCTCTTCCCCCACAACCCCCCACACTCCCCACCCGTCCCTTCTCCCCCCCCCCCCCCCCCCCGTTCCCTTCATCACATCCCCCCTGATAGGCCACTACTCACATCCCCGACACCACTGGCCGACCACCACGCCGATATACAACCACAACCACAAAACTTGCACCCTAAAACCCAACTAGCGACAAGGATGAACACTGTCAATAAGGCACCAATAGCATAAGATAACGGCCAAAAAAAGAAACTGAAAATCATCAATGACCCTAATTGTCAAAAATCATGAAAAAAATTACTCAACAGGAGGTGGCCCCCTAATATTCTAAAAGGCGGGCCCCCATCAAATTTAAGGGACCACCCAGAATTAATAGGACCACCCACCTTACTGATAAATTTTTTTTTTCTTCCTCTGTGTCAAGGTTTTCTAATTTACACAAAAACACAAGTATTAGGGAAAAGTAATAAAAGAAAATTTTTAACGTAAATTCCTTCTATCTGAAATGCATACTTCATTATACATAAATAACAATAGTCTCATCTATTACTTTTCTAAAAGTTCTTCTCACAACTAGGAGCACTAAAATCAACTATCATATATTGGTTAGATCATGCTCAAAACATTTTTCACATAGCAAAATGTTCTCTTACTTATGTCAAAATTAATATAACTAATATAAATTTTCAAACAAATCTTGGTTGAGCAAAATTAAATCAAGGAGCATTTGAATTATTTCTTAGGTTTTACATGTCTTAGTGTCGAAATAATCGCTACTCCACATTTGTCGCACTTAGGCACACACACTAAGTTGTATGCCATAAAAGTTGATTCGTTTTTAACTAACCACTTTGTCAAGAAAAATTCTTTGTGCATTATATCTAGTTACTATTTCATATATTCTTCACTCTTTTGGTCTTCTATTCATATATTAGTATATGCTAAAATTATGTGAAATAGTTTTATCCTACATTATGTCATACATATGTAGAATGTTGAATGCTTAATTGCTATATGCTAAAAATCTTAATTGCCATAAAAGGATGGACTTGCTGCAAATTAACCACCAAAACAGAAACCCGATTTTTAGAAAATCTGGGAAATAGCAGTAGGCGGCCCCCTTAATTCATAACGGGTGGGCCCCTTATCTTTAAAGGGACCGACCCCTAATTAAGGGGACCGCCCTAGCATGACACGGGTAAAACAATATTTTTCTTCCTTTTAGACCAAATACCCTCTAGACTTATCTATTTGTATCCCAAATTCACAAACATTTCTTGGATTTGATCCTTTAAATGTTTATTTTTCCGAATTTAAACCTTTCCTCCTCTATAAATACATCCTCAACCATCATCATCACAATCATCCTCACCAATGACATCTCCTAACAAACCCACATCCAAACCATCAAGGGTAGCCAAAATGAGTGTGAAACCATTTGGAGGAAGAAACCAAACCTTTGCAACACATCTAATGTGCTCAATGCAAATTCACCTACACCAATGCCAAAACCACTCACTCCTCATCATGAACCATCTCAAGAAAACAATCACCCCAATCAAGCATTACCAAATCCTTACATCAAGGACACTACCACATCACCACAAGTTGTCTCACATCCTCCACTTCCCATCTCACCCATCAACTCACATGTTTCTCACACTCAAGCTCTACCTCAAAGTGACAACCAAACTCAACACACACCACTTCTATCTCTAAGTAGTGAAAGCCAAGTTGATGACATAATCAACTACAATACCTATCAAACCTCTAAGCCATGCAATACTCTCAACAACAAAACAACATTCCCACATCACCTTATCACTCCAAACCTACCCCCAAAAACAACACCCTCAACAATAACCAAGTTGAAACACACATGTTGGGTATTGCCCTAGATGCATCTTCCACCCAAAAACATTCCTTGCTTTTAAGAAGTTAGGATATAATTGGATTGAATTCCTCCTCACTCGACCTCATCCACCACCTAGAGTTCAAAGAGATTTTCCTTCCACAAACCGCCTCCGCTCTAAAACTCTCCAACCAACTACTCGTAACGTCCTCCAAAAAATCGTCAAACCCTTTGTGTCCGCAAGCAAGTCAAAATCCTTCTATGGCTATTTAGGATGTTTTCTTTATGATAATATGCCTTTAAAGCATATTTGTTTTTTTTATGAATGCATTGTGTGTTATTCACACACATCGTCCTAAAGACTGAAGTATCTTTTGCTTTGATCTTTCTTTGCACTTGTCATATTTTTCCTTCCTTAATTGCGACAAGTTAGAAATATATGTATTGGTTCTAACTCGTTTATTGTAAAGCCAAGAACCATAGCACATTCTTTGGTGCCCCTTGACTGAGGGGGAGCACACATCAAAGGGAGTCATTATTCCTCTATTTTCCTAGCACACTCGATGATGCCTTTTTGATTTTACAAAAAGAGGGTAGAAAGACAATAAAACTCACTATATAACTCTTTAAAAATAATTTTACATTTAATGAGTTTAAATTTTGTAATCATCAAAAAGGGGGAGATTGTTGATAAAATATAATGCCTAAAAACATTACTAATATTTTTCACATTTTTACGTTTTGATAATCATAAAATATAAAAACGTTCAATGTAAAATTAAACGTAAACAAGTAATTAGTAGTAAATATAGTATGTTTCAAAAATTATATCACTTCAAGTATGAATAAATAAATGCTTAATGCATTTTATGATCAAAGGAAATTTTTATTCAACCTCACACTTTTATAAAATGTTGTAAACATTTTTATAAACATTACAAAACATTTTCTACAATTAAAATAAATGTTTTATTCAAATTAAACATTTTGAAATTTAAAATTTCAGACCTAAAAAGGCTAGAAAGTTCTAGAAAATTCTCCCTACACAAAAGGACAAAATGGGGAGCGCCATCCTAGGCGGCCCCCTTAATTTGTATAAGGGACCGCCCAAAACTGACGCTCCTCCAGTTTTCCTATAAATACTGGACTATTCCCCTATTTTCTCACCTTTTGCACTCATTCTTTCTGTTCTAAAACAGCCCACACATCTCACTAAAATCTTTGATCATTTAATCATAAAGCTTTGTTTCCAAGTGATCCAAGCTCAATTCCTCAAGTGCAAGAGAAGAATACTTCCATCATCAAGTGAAGAAGTATTACACCTTATGTGTTTTGCAATCTATGCATCCCAAATCAAAACTTGTAAATGACTTGTAAATCTTGTACAGTTTGTGTAAGTTGTTAGATCATTGTGATTGTTTAAGTATAGTTAGATCTTGTGATCTTGCCTAGAATATTAGATAGGTGAGAATATAGTAGTGGCCTTGGTGAAGTTGTGGTGTGAAGAAAACTAAGGTGTGAAGAAGTTGTGTAGTCGTGATCAAGTCGTGAAGCTAAGTTGTGTAGTGAAGTTGTGAAGTTGTGATAGATTGGTTCTAGCTAAGATTAGAACTCGACATTTAGCTTTGTGTCGTAAATCGGTGTAAGCAACGTTGTGTACGGTTTTCTCCGCCATAAGGGAGCTTGTTGACATAGTGAAGAAAACTCTCGAGTAGGTGCCTCGAGGAGTGGAGTAGGGCGAAGAGTTTCTTCGATACCTGAACCACTATACATCCTTGCGTTATGGATTGATTGTATCCCTTACTCATATCTCATTGTCTTCATTATTTTTCTCCTACTATCTTTAATAATTGATTTAATAAGGTATATTGTTTATATTGTGCAAGTGTTGAATTCACATAAAGTCGAATCTAAAATTTTACAAACACTTTAAAACCTTAAATTAAAAAGCGGTAAACTATTCAACCCCCCTTCTAGTTTTCCACAGACTCTTCTAGACCAAATTTCTTAAGCATTTCTTTAATATACTATATGATTAATAAATACCATCTTCCATTTGTTTTATTTGTAATCCAAGGAAGAAGTTAAGTTCACCCATCATGCTCATCTCGAACTCGTCATGCATGATTTTGGTAAATTCATCACACATGTCTTGACAAGTCGAACCGAATATAATGTCATCGACATATATTAGAAAAAAGATGAATAAGAATTTTCATCTAGTAAAAAGAGTGTTAGCTATTCCATTTCCCCACCATTTCTATATTCATGTTTAAATAAGGAAAGCTTTAAATCTATCATACCAAGCTTTTAGGTACTTGTTTAAAGACCATATAAAGCTTTCCTTAATTTTATAAACATGATCTGGTTTTTTTTGAAATCATTTGAAACCTGGAGGTTGTGCGACGTATACCTCCTCAATTGATAAAACCATTCCAGAATTCAACTTTTTACATCTATTTTGAATAGTTTAAAATCTAACGCACCAGCATAGCTATAATATTCTAATTGACATCAAGTCCGAGCACCGGGCATAAGTTTCATCCATAATCGATGCCCTCTTGTTGGTTGTAGCCTTGAGTCAACTAACCTAGCCTTATTTCGAGAAACAATACCGTTCTCGTCTAATTTATTTCTAAATACCCACTTAGTTCCTATGATTGTCATATTCCTAGGTTGAGGAACTAACTCCCAAACGTCATTAGCAACGAATTGATTTAATTCTTCTTGCATGGCGACTATACAACTTTCATCTCCTAATGCTTCATTCACATTCTTAGGTTCTATAGTTGATATAAAACAAAAGAAGTTACTTTGGTTTTGGGCTTGTGATCTAAGGGTTCTTTGGTTAAGGTTTCCTATGACATTTTCTAATGGGTGGTTCCTAGATTCCTTAATGTTGATTATTTCATCAACCTCTAAAGTTTCATCCACAATGTCGTTTTCTAGGTTTTTTCTTTTCGTGCGACCTAATTACTATCTTTCTTCATCAAAGACATCAGCCCACAAGGTAAGTCTTAGAGGGTGGAGGAGTTTCATCGAATGTCACGTTTAGTGGCTTCTTCACTTCCTAAGTGTTTTGTTTAAGGATGATATAGGCTTTACTATTTTGAGAATAACCTAAAAAGACACCTTCGTATGACTTTGGGTCAAACTTGGTAAGGTAGTCTTTTGTGTTCAAAATGAATCTTTGCATACAAACACTCTGAAACTAATCCTAGTGTGGGTTTTCTACCTCTTACGAGTTCCAAAGGTGATTTTCCAAGAATGAGCTCTAATGAGAATCGGTTTGAGATGTATGTTGAAGTATCTACGGCGTTACACCAAAACTTTTGTGGTAACCATTGCTCATTCAATATAGTCCTACTCATTTATTGAAGTGTCCTATTTTTCCTTTCGACGACGCCATTTGATTGAGGAGTGCGTGGAGCCAAGAAGTTATGTGTAATACCGTTGGTATTACAAAACTCTCCAAATTGCACCTCATTATCAAATTCTCTACCGTGGTCGGTTCTAATTGACACAATTGAACAACCTAATTGGTTTTGGATTTTCCTACTAAATATTTAGAATTGATCGAAAGCTTCGATTTTATCCTTAAGAAATCTAGACCAAGTGTAAACCTAGAGTATTCATCTCATGACTAAGAGTGGGTTACAGGTTTCCTCCGTAACTCCGTACGGCGGATGGACCGAAGAGATCCATATGGAGAAGTTCTAAGCATCTAGTCGTTGAGACTACAATCTTAGCTTTGTACTACTGTTGAGTCTTGTGTTTACCCATTTTGCAAGCTGCCATTGGGGGGGGGGGGGGGGGGGTGGTATAAAAAAAAAAACAAAAATGTTGATCAAACTTAAGCTTAGGTAAATTTCTAACTAATTCCTTAGAGGCCAACGATTGAATGAGACGCATATTTGCGTATCCTAATCTCCTATGCCACAAGGTGGATTTTTCATCAATTGTTGTTAGATAAATTTAATCATTTGGCTTATTTCCTAATTTCATCACATATAAGCCTTTCTTTCTAATACATCTACCTATGACTTTACCGTCCTTAGTGATTTCACTATCACATTCAAAGAAAGTTACTCTACACTTATTGTCACATATTTGTCCTATACTTAGCAAGTTAAATCCTAAGTTATCAACATGTTCTACATTATCTATTTTGAGAGAGTCATTAGAAATCGTACCTTTGCCAATGATGTTACCACGAAGATTACTACCAAAAATGATATTACCTCCATTATATGCCTTGTAAGAAAGAAGATTTTTTCGTTTAGCCCACATATGCTTTAGAGAATCTCACACGCTATCCTAATCCTTGCTTCGGCTCCAAGACGACTCCAAAGGAATATCTATTTATTTAAACAATAACTCAAACATTTGGTACCCAATATCTCATGGGTCCAAAGTTTTAGTGCCAAACATCCCTTGCATTTGATGCAATTGGTTGGGATGTGACAATGAAAGACATATTTCCCATGGCATGTAACTTTGACGTGGAAAGTTGTTCCAACTTACCGGAAAGACATGAGGTTGGTTTTGTCGACCAATGTGTCTTTTTGGTTGCGGTGTTTTAGGACGAGAATAATTATTATTGACTCTTCTAGGAGGTGGAGTTTTTGATCTAAAATTAAGTTTTGAAAATCCAACTCTGGGTTTAGATAATGGCTTATAGAATTGTTTAACTTCATTATCACTAGCAACAAGAACTTTGACTTTGTTTACAATTATGTGTTTTGGTCTAGGACCTAAAATAGATTTTTGAAAAGACATAGTTTTCTCAGATCCAGGCGTTGCTGGTGGCGGTCCCATATTTATTTTGGGGGCCGCCTGAACATTAAGGGGGCCGCCCATATTTATGGGACCTCCATCAGGAGACGCCTTTTTCTGAGCTTTTACAAATTTTATTTCCTTAGTTCCACTAGATGATGCTTCAAATGAATTAAACCCTAAACCTAATTTATCACCAGAGGGTTTTTGTGATAATTATCATTTCATTTAAGCAAGTTGGTACTCTTTTCAATTTGTTTATCTAGTAGATTCATCTTTGAGTTTATTCATTCTCAATTATAAGTACCATGACACTTTGCACAATCAGATCAACTTGTCGTATATTCTTTGATGTGGACCAATTTATCTTGTAATTCTCTAAGCTCAATTTCTAGACTAATTTCTAGTAATTTAAAGTTTTTTTTTTTTGTTTTTAGTGATTATCCTTAGACTCATTTTTGGCATAACTTATCATATCGTTGTCTAAAGCTAAACCACCAATTGATGAGTTTTCATCACTAAAGTAAGATGATTCAGAACATACCTCACTTGATGCGTGAGCTACAAGACACGTTTCATCTTTGACCTTTTCATCATCTTCTTCACCGCTATCGCTCCAAGAACCTCCAACAAATGCTCCCTTTGGGTCATGTCTCTCGGTGGCTTTGGACATTCTCCAATAAGATGATTTGGATCTCCGCATCTAAAGCACTTCCTTTTACTTTTGCCATTTTTGTCGTCTCGGCTTCTTTGAAAGGTCTTTTTGTCATTCCGAGGTTGTCTTACGAATCTACCTCTTCTCTTAAAAGAAATACCTTGAAGTCTCTACACCATGGTGTCTCTTTCGAGTTCACTACCGGAAGTCTAACACTCTTCATCACTAGATTCTTTCTTAGCCTTTAAAGCAAGAGATTTCCTTTCAACTTTTGCTTTGACTATTTTGGAATCTTTCTTGATGATCATCTCATGGACTTTGAGGTTTCCAATGAGCTCATCAAGAGATAGTGATGTTAAGTCTTTCGACTCTTCAATCGTCGTGACCTTTGCTCTCCATTTAGGATGTAGAGCTCTAAGAAACTTCCTTACGTAGTTCTTACTAGAATAACCTTCATCAAGGGCTTTAAGACTAGTAATAATAGTATTAAATCTAGCAAAAGCACTATCTATAGATTCGTCTTCGGAAATGACGAATTGTTCATATTGTTGAACCAAAAGGTCGATCTTATTATCTTTGACTTGGCTATTACCTTGATGGGTGATTAACAAAGTTTTCCAAATTTCTTTTGCCTTTACACATGAAAATTCTTTCATATTCTTTCTTGGCAAAGCATTTTAAATAACCATTTATTGCTTTATTATTTTTTTCGCAAGTCTCATTTGAGATCATCGGATTGTTTTTTCAAATGGATAAACTCATCTAATTTGTTTTCTGAATTTTGTACAATAACGGATTGAAAATCACCATTGAAATAACAGCCAAAGAACTAAGATCTTTTGATTTAACATATGCTCGAATCTATTTTTCAATAAATAAAACTATCGCTTCAAAGAGTGTGGTCCAATGCATCGGGTGGGGAAAATTGCCCTTCTAGATATTTGTCGGAATCCATAGATCGATCCAAGCTTTAAAATACAATATATTTTAAAAATCTTGAGTGACCTTGCTCCTGATACCAATTATGGAAACTAGAAGGGGAGGGTTGAATAGTTTACACGTTTGTTTTACGTTTTAAAAGTTTACTTTCAAAAATCTATAGATCCGAGTTATATGCTCAATCAAATCACAATATGAATAAGCAATAACTATCTATACTAAAACACGATAATCAACAATAATAATGTAAAGAGATAAGGAAAGAAACAACCAAACCAAGACACCAAATCTTATAGTGGTTCGGCTACAAAGCACCTCTTCGCCCTACTCCACTCCCCGAGTATCCGACTCGAGATTTCACTATGTCAACAAGCTCCTTTTAGGCGGAGAAAAAACCGTTATACATGTCGCTTTATGTTATTTTCTGAGACACTAACTAAAGGTCGAGCCCTAATCTTCTCTAGAACCCATCTACCACTTCACAAGATATACACACTCACAAATCTACTCAATCGAATCTATACGTAACCGAATCAACAATTACACAAGATAAATATAATAGAGTTTTGATACTTAGAAAAAATAGGAGAGATCACTAATAACAACTAATCGTTTCTTGATAAATAAGATGGTTCTTCCTTGCACATGAATGAGAGTGGAAAGAGATGAGAAGAAGAGTTAGATCATTGAAACAAGATCTAGTATGTTTATGTGAACAAATTTTAGTGAAAGATAGAGGTTAGAGAAGAAATAAAAGACTAAAAATTTCGTGCAAAAAGGAAAAATTTTCTGCTGGAAATGGAGCAAGTATTTATAGGCATGAAATCCCAACGGCTCCACTGGGGGCGTTCCCGGCGTCCCTTAAATAAAAGGGGCTGCCAGCCTATAAGCGGCCGCCGCCCTAGACTCCGCTCTCTCTTTTGTCTTTTTGTGAGGAAAGTGTATCTGGTGAAAACTTCCGTATTGGGGGGGGGTGGAATTTTAAATTTCAAATTTTAAGTTATTTAATAAAAACTTTTTAATTAAAATTAAAAATATTTTGTAAAAGTATTTTTGAAAAAATACTTTTGTAGAATTAAAAGTGAGATTAAGAGAAAAATATTTTCTTGATCACTAATCATGCTTAATTATTTTGTTTGTCCATACCTTAAGTGATCACTAATCTTAGAAATGAAATTTTACATTTAATAATTTGTAAACATTTATTTTTATTGTAAACGTTTTTACATTTTGTTATTATCAAAATATTGAGAGGTCGAAAAATATAAATAACGTTTTTAGACATTATTTGTTATTAACATGTTCTAATTCTTTTAAATTCCCGTTTTTAATGTTTTATCTATACAACGATGACGTTATATAATTTAAGTGGTGGATGGGAATTAGAACGTTACTTGTCCTATTTTTCACATTAAAATGCTTAAATTATGCTCAAATTTAAAAAAAATTCAAGCATACTTTTGTGAAATTACTAGTTACATAACCTGCACACATAACCATTATTAGATATTGTAAGGATTCAGCCTTATCCATTTCCAAATGTTTACCCAAATCCACAAAAATATGAGTGTGCCGGTGATGTTTGTAGAGCTTTAAGAACATGGCTTGGTAATTATTCGAGACCATAATAATGAGTAACTATGGATTTAGATTAGAGTAATCTTGATTAAATCGGCAATCACAAGATTACACCCAAAAAGCCTTTATATGTTGTATTATTAACTAACTACACTAGTTAGTTAACCCTCGTATAAACCCTTTGTTTACTCTCATTTTAAGAGTAAGATACCCTAGAAAAACCTGTAGAGCCAATCCTTTAGGATAACACCAACTATTTGTTTCGTTACACTTTTACACCTTAGCCTTTCCCATGTTAGAATTAGGAGTCCACAATCAGTTGCTAGTTGCTTAAAGTGTAAAGTATGTATTTCCTGTGTCTTGTGTCATTTTCTATCTCTGGTATGAATATAATCACTATCATCACCACTACTAAAGAATGGTGCTTCTTGACAACCAAGTTTTCTCTCCAAAAAGTGTGCTTGACGATAAGGCATTTGAAGACTCAAGCAATGACTCAGACTTCGATCTAGAATCGTACATTAATGATGGAGAAGATAATGGTGATAATGTGGTCGTTCCTCAAACTCTTAGTGAGGAAGTAAGAACTAGGATCTATAACACCGACATTCCCCCTCTCTAATAAGAGGGATATGGGTAGATAGGATTTGGGATAAGATAAGGAATCACTTAAGCCCAAATCACATTGAGCGTAGATATTCTATTTGTTGTCAAAACACAATAAATATGATCAACTCAATCAAAGATCTTAGAGAAGAAAATACAGATAGGTTCTCCTCTATCAATGAGGTAGTAAAACTCATGCTAGTTGTGGCTACCAACATGAGTTGTGTCATTGAGAACAACATTGGAAAGGAAGAATCAAAGGACAATCTTATAGAGTAGAATACTTTGAAAGTACTTGATACGGCTATAGGCTCAAATGTTGAACTTATTTGAAAGTAATGTGGTTCTTAATAAAATATGTTTTGCTTGTGTGCTTATTCCTCTAGCTTGCTCAACAAAAAGTAATTGGAGTCATGAACATCAACATATAAAATGTCAAATATATAAATATATATATATATATATATATATATATATATATATGCAACAATGTACAAAGTCACAATAATCCACATTTGTACTCATCCATGTTTCCAAGTGTTAGGTCACGTTTTATCTTGAATCACACGATGTGGGAAGGTTAAGTTTAGAGAGAATTAAGAGAGGAAGGCAAGACTTTCACAATTTTTCAAATTTTATAAAGAAAAGAGAAATGGGAGGGAAAGTGAATGTTACAAGCCTTAATCCCTTAATGTTGATTAAGGGAGTATTTATAGGAGAGGGGAGGATTAGGTTCCCTCCCTTTATTATCCTTAATTTGCAATCTAGTCACTATTCTTTTAATAATATGATATTTTTCACTTTAAGCTTATTTCTCCTTATTAAAAACTACTTTCTATTTATAGAATAAAGTAAAAACATTGATAATAATTAAAACCACCTAAAGTATCATAATCGACACTTTTATGATCCTAACAATCTCCCTCTAAGGGTCGATTATACTGGGCGATCCCTTCTTGATCCTAGTGGTCTTATAATGACATCAAATAACGTTACTTTTATAGCATCATTTATCCCATGTAAATAACCTATTTTGTATAATTATTGCAAGAATTGTTACTTAATCATTTGTACTTGAGAATTGCAGTAATTATGGAGTACTTGGTGAAGATTAGCAAAAAGGCACGCATTCTGGAGCTTAAACGAAGACATTTGAAGATACTGACTCTCACATCCTATACGCCGTATCCATCAAGGAAGATACGGCGTATTTGCTCATGCACTTCACAAAAGACTACGAAGGAATAAAGATTTATACGCCGTATCCAGAAGAGTTCAATACGCCGTATTCAAGTTAAAGTAATAAAATATTCTAGAAGATATCGAATGTGGTCCCTACTCCAAGAAACCCCCAATACGCCATATCGAAGACATTCGATATGTCGTATCGACCAAATTCCAAACCTTATAAATAGAAAACCTAAAAACGAGTTTTCAGTATGCTTGATCATATTTTTGATACCTTAACCACAAAAGTCGATTTTCAAAAAACAAGAAGAGCAGAAGAGGTCAAGCAAAGCTACTCATTCCATTGGAAACACTTTGTAATCTCCTATACTCTCGTAATCGTTCAATTTTTGGAATCATTCGTTTAACTCGGTTAGTTTACCTTGGTTTGATTATTACTTTTGTATCGATTATGACGTTTGAGGGCTAATACCCTTGGGTATTAGCCATTATTATGAAGATTTGAATGTTTGGTTTGTTTATCTGGAATACTTAATTTATCGTTGATTGCTTGTTTATGTTTATCAATTTATACTTGTTTACGTGCTTTTGTATGCGACCTATCATTCAACTGGATCTAGTGATACGGACCAAGTTAGCTAGATGCCGGGATGGCTCTCCATATAGTGATTTATATGTCTAGACCAATAAGATCACAAATAATGACCTATCTTTGCCTTTAGATTAGTGAGCTTAGTTGGACCGGTAGGTGACCCTTGGGATCAACGAGTACGTTCTTAATCAATTGGTAAAGACTTGGCCAGTGGACTACTAGTATATAAATTACCATTAAGCAGTAAATGGGTAAAGTCTCCATAAGCTAGGGATTAACAAGATCACCATTGCTTTAACCCTTAAGATAGATTATAATCATCAAATAGGATGCTTTATGCGTAGATGCGTTTAATTGTGACAGAATTCTACATGTCTAGGAATTAGGAAGAAGTAACGCCTAAGTTTTAAGAATGATATGCCGCCTCGAGATAAGTATTCATTACACTAAATAAACAAACCATGGTTCTAATTAGATTAATAATGGTTAATACAATTTTTTTTATATTTGGCTGGACCGCTTTTCTATCTTTTGTTTGTCTGCTTGCATGTGTTTTTTTTGTCTTAAGTGGATCTAAGTCACCATAAACCTGTGCCAGTCTCTCAGGCTAAAAACCTCCTTTATTTGATAGAATTAGGATTAACATAAGACTAACATACGTTTAGCATAGGTTTAACATAAAATAGAATTAACATTGTTTAAATTAGCTTAGTTTAGTTAACCAAAATATTAATAAAATAAAAGATTAGTTCTCACTCTTAGTGATCAACACCCTACTTACCACGAAATTCCATCTGATCGAGTACACTGCCCGTTAAAGTGTTGTTTTAGGTCAGGTCGACAAAATATAAATTTAAAACTTGGTAATCAATAAATACAACCTACATGACGACACATCAAGTTTTTGGCGCCTCTACCGGGGAGTGAAATTTTAATCTTGAATTTTTATTTGATATTTTGTTTATTCGCAATTAGATCTAAGCCCCCCCCCCCCCTAGGATTAGCGTAATTTAGCATTGCTTGTATTGTTTGATTAATTGTTTGTGTGTTTAATTATTTTCCATACATTATTCTGGTCGATAACCTGATACAGCGTATCCACTTCCATTGAATATGACATATCTAATTTTCTTAGCCAATACATCATATTCCTTCTGCTTAGCAATATGATGTATCCAATCAATTGTATATGGCGTATTGACTACGGTTCCCTGTATCTTTGCCAGTTTTATTTTTCTAGATAGCTTTACTTTAAATTTATGGTCTTTTTTTCAGGAAACAGCATTTAGACTTTGTCCATATCATTTACCTATCTGAAAGAAAATTAACGATGGAAGAGGATGTATACAAATTTTATGATGAGTTTATTGATGAGGGAAAATGAGAACATGAGGAGATGAGAGCATTCATCAACGAATTCAGAACAACCAACAAGCTTTCGTTTAAAGGAAGGATCAACTCACTAAGTAAGCTCAGGTTTGAGGTACACGAATTGTTAAGGGTGATCGATAGTGCTCCAACATCGAATTATAAAGTTAATGGAGTAACTACTAGTGGTGGAAAAAAACTCAAGATATTCAAAACAACAACACCAACATGTATACTAGAGATTCTCTAGTGGTAAATCACGACAAGCCCGTTGAACCAAAGGAAGTCCTTGTCAAAATTCAACATTAGAAAAACAACGACCCAGTTGTTCAACCATCAATTGAGGTACAAACACTGTCGATTCCTTTCACTTGAAGGTTGAAGAAAGAAAAAGAAGAGGCTCAGCAAAAAAGGTTCTTAGAAAATCTGAAGCAACTACACATTAATTTGCCCTTCATCGAAGCCCTTACTAAAATGGCAAAGTACGCCAAATTTTTGAAAGGTTTGCTAACGAATAAGGCTAGACTTGAAGAAGCTTGTACCATTACTATGAAAGAAAGGTGCTTAGCCGTATTGTTAAACAAGTTGCCATCAAAGGAAAAAGAACCAGGGAGTTTTACTATTCTTTATGATATTGGGAAATTGCATATTGACAATGCATTAGCAGACCTAGGAGCTAGCATAAGTTTGATGCCGTATACGATGTACGAAAAATTAGGTCTAGGAGAACCCAAGCCTACTAGAAAGAGCTTAGAACTTGCGGATAGGTCGATCCAATACCCAAGGGGAATAATTAAAAACGTGCTTATAAAAGTTGATAAGTTCGTCCTTCCCATCGATTTTGTCATCTTAGATATGCCCGAAGACTCTAGGGTTCCTATAATTTTAGGGAAACCATTTTTGGCAACTGCTCGAGCTATGATAGACGTATTTAATAAAAAGATAACGCTTAGGGTAGGGGATGATGAAGTAATCTTCGACGTAGATCAATCAATTAAGAGACCTCCCGATGAAGGTGATAAATGCAATGGAATTGATGATTTGGATAACACCATCAACATAGAAGCTCAAGAATTACTAGCAAATGATAAGTTTGATTCATTTTTACTTAAAGGGCTGGAGAAATCGATTAATTAATCAGACCTAGAAAGCTGTGAATGTTTAGGAAATAAATCTGATGATGCTTCTGATCTAGAGAAACCAATACGGCGTATCGATTTTCTTAATACGCCGTATCCTGTTGCACAAGAAACAACAAAACCTAATGGAGTTAAAAGTGAACATCTTTATTCGGCTAGTGCTAGCGAGATTGATGAAAAGAAATCTGAGCTGAAAAGTTTGCCTCACCACTTAGAATACGCATACTCGCATGGTGATAAATCATTCCCTATAGTTATCTCATCTGAGTTGTCTGAAAAGGAGAAAATGTTACTTTTGCAAGTATTAGAAAAACGTAAGAGAGCAATTGCTTAAAAAATGTCATATATTAATAGAATAAGCCTGTAATTCTGCACACATAAGATCTTAATGGAAGATGACTTCAAACCAGTCATTCAGCCCCAAGGAGTTTAAATCCTAAAGTGCAAGATGTGATGAAAAATGAGATTGTTAAGCTACTCGATTCCAGACTAATTTATCCCATCTTATATAGTTCGTGGGTTAGCCCTATTCATGTTGTCCCAAAAAAGGGAGGAATGACTGTAGTTTTGAATTATGATAATGAATTAATTCCTCCTCGTTCAGTTATAGGATGGCGAGTGTGCATCGATTATCATAAACTTAATGAGCAACACGAAAAGATCATTTCCCTCTTCCCTTTATCGATCAAATGTTAAAACGTTTATCTGGGAATGAATACTACTGTTTTCTTGATGGTTTTTTTAGGATTCTTCCAAATTCCAATCGCACCCAAAGATCAAGAAAAGACAACGTTCACTTGTCCATATGGGACTTTTGCTTACAAACGAATGCCATTTGGATTATGCAACGAACCTGCAACTTTTCAAAGATGCACGACGGCAATTTTCCATGACATGGTGGAAGATTTTATGGAAGTATTCATGGATGATTTCTCGGTGTTCGGTAACTCTTTTGATTGTTGTCTTGCTAATTTAGATAGAATGCTTGCTAGATGTGAAGAAACCAACCTTGTGTAGAATTGGGGAAAATGTCATTTTATGGTAAAAGACGACATTGTTTTAGGACACAAGATTTCTAGGGCAGGTATTGAGGTTGATAGAGCTAAAATCGATGTAATAGCTAAGTTGCTGTACCCGACAAATGTGAAAGGAGTTAGAAGTTTCCTATGGCATGCTGGATTTTACCGGAGATTCATAAAAGACTTTTCCATGATCTCTAAACCAATGACCTAACTTTTAATGAAAGACGCGAAATTCGATTTTTCTGATGATTGCAAAAAGACGTTTAATATTTTGAAAGAAAAATTGACCACTACACCTATCATAATATCCCCCGATTGGAATGTACCCTTTGAATTAATGTGTGACACTAGTGATTTCGCTGTTGGAGCTGTTTTAGGACAACGAATAGATGGAAAATTCAAACCAATCTATTATGCTAGCAAAACTCTGAATAACGCCCAAGAACATTATACCACCACTGAAAAAGAACTTCTTGCAGTTGTTTTCTCTTTTGATAAGTTTCGTCCCTATCTTATCTTATAAAAAACTATAGGCTACACTGATCATTCTGCTTTGAAGTATTTGTTTAGTAAACAGGACGCCAAACTAAGGCTTATAAGATGGGTCCTGCTTCTTCAAGGGTTCGACATCGAGATTAAGGATAAAAAAGGGGCATAAAACTTAGCTGCGAATCACTTATCAAGGCTCGAAAACCCAGATTTGGGGGCATTTACAAATGAAGAGATCACCGACGAATTTCTCGATGAACAACTTATGATGTTAACAGCCAAGCCAGATGATGATGAACCATGGTATGCTGATTATGTTAATTATATTGTTGGAAAGATTGTGCCTCCAAGGTGGACACCAGAAAAAAAAGAAGGGTTTTCTTTCAAGTAAAGAACTATTTTTGGGATGAGCCGTACGCATCCAGGTTATGTTTGGAAAATGTAACGAGGCGATGCGTTGTAGGAAACAAAATCCTTGAAATCTTGGCACACTGCCATTCTGGACTAACTGGGGGGTCATCATAGTGCGTCAATTACTAGAAGAAAAGTCTATGAATCAAGATTCTTTTGGCCTAGTATCTTTAAAGATGCTAAAGATTACATAATGAGGTGTGATGCATGTCAGAGATCAGGGAACATATCATCAAGAAGTGAGATGCCTCAAAACAATATTCAGGTATGTGATGTGTTTGACATATGGGGACTAGACTTCATGGGTCCCTTTCCTAACTCGAGGGGTAATAAATATATATTGGTAGTAGTTAATTATGTATAAAAATAGGTCGAAGCTCAAGCACTTCCTACAAATGATGCTCGTGTTGTGATATAGTTTTTAAGAAGGTTGTTTGCAAGATTTAGAGTTCCTAAGGCTTTGATCAGTGATCGGGGGACACATTTTTGTAACTCTCAATTACAAAAAGCCTTACAAAAAGATAGAGTAACTCATAAGTTATCAACGACATATCACCCCCAAACCAATGGACAAACTAAAGTAACCAATGGAGCTATTAAACGTATTTTGGAAATGTCAGTTGGATATAACCCAAAGAATTGGTTCGAAAAGCTCGATGATGCATTATGGCATTCAGAACCACCTACAAAACGCCTACAGGATGTACCCCCTTTAGATTGGTTTATGGGAAAGCTTGTCACTTACATGTGGAGATCAAACATAAAGCGTATTAGGCACTAAAACAATGTAACATGGATCTCACAGCTGCGGCAAAAAACCGTTTCATGGAACTTAATGAATTAATGGAATTAAAGGATGGAGCATACGAGAACAATCGCGTTTACAAGGAAAGAACTAAGAATGGAATGACTCTAGGCTCCGTGGGGATACAAAATTTAAAGTTGGAGACATGGTATTGCTACTTAACTCTAGATTAAAGATGCATCCAAAAAAGCTCAAATCAAAATGGTACTGTCCAAATCTGGTAAAAAATGTGTATCCGTATGGGATCGTGGAAATCACCGATAAAAACAAAATTATTTTTAAGGTCAATGGACAAAGAATGAAGAAGTAATATGATGGACGTATTGATACAGATGATAAAGAGGTCGTCGAATTCGAAGAAAATACGACCTAGGAAGCTGAAGAAAAAGTCTAACTTAAAGACTAGCTGAAAGAAAAGTGTTTTCTGGGAGACAACCCGGATTATTTATTTTTATCGAGTTTGTCTTCCCATACATTAATATGGCATATCCACTCGATACCATACGACGTATTGATTGGAAGGAGTGTCTAACTAATTTTGCCTTTATTTTTCTGCTATTTAAAACATTATTGTCAGTTCTGTCTATACGGCATATTCATGCACATGATACGGCGTATTTAGTAGACTGACCCATTTTGTTACTTTTTACAGGTTTTTATATACGGCGTATTCTAGTTTATGGATACAGCGTTATTGGTCATGTACAGTGTTTCGTTTATTATTATTTTTTAACATAGGATACCTAGATAGGTTTTGCATGTTTTTCATATTTTTTGACATGACCTTGCTGGAAAAGAAATCGACCAAAGTTGGGAAGTATCAAATCATCTGGAATCTCTAAGTGTTGTGTGTTGTAGTCATGCTGGTGATCCAGAGACATTTTACAAACACATTCTTGATATAAACTCAACTTGGTGAAACCTACCGGAGTCAACACATCAGGGGAGTTTTCATTTTAATTCTTTTCAATTTCCCATTTTTATGTTTATCTATACAACGAGGACGTTGTTAATTTAAGTGGGGAAGTATAAGGCACACTCCACCCCCCCCCATCCCCCCAGAACAATACTTTCCTATTTTTCCACATTAAAATGCCCACGATTATGCTCCAATTTAAAAAAACAAATCAAGCCCCTTAATTTTGTAAATTACTAGTTACATATCCTGCACACAAATAAAGACTTATTAATATTTTGATGATTTAGCCTTATCCATTTCCAAATATGCCAGAAAAATATGAGTGTGTCGATGATATTGTAGACTTTATCACTTTGCTTGGTATATCTATTCGCGACCACAATACTGAGTACTATGTATTTAGATGGAGTAACTTGTTTAAATTGGTAAATTTATAGGATTACACCCTAAAAGCTTCTATATATTGTTTTATTAACTAACTACACAGATTAGTTTAAACCCTGTTATTATAAACCCTTGGTTACTCTCATTTTAAGTGTTAAGATACCTCTTAGAAAAACTTGTAGAGCCATTCTTTTAGGATAACTCCAACTATTTTGTTTTCGTTACAATTTACACCTTAGTCTACCCGCGTTAGATTAAATCATTTATCAGTTGCTAGTTTCTTAAAGTGTAAAGTATGTATCATTCTGTGTCTTGTGTCATTTTCTATCTTTGGTACGGTTGGGAAATTTGCACATTGCAATGGGAATGTAAAAAGTAGTCAAAACTCATTTATTTTTACTATCATCACAATTATTGGTACGTCCGAAGAATGAAGAATCATGGAGGAAATTATCCGGAGTTACTATGATCGTGAAGATGGTGAAATTACACCAAGATTCGTAGTTATGTATTGTAAAAAATCGAAAAGATTAAAAAAATCGCAACAAAAAAGAGGATGAAAGTTTGAAGATAGTCGGTTCGTAAAAGCTTAAACCCAAGGAATTATTTAAAGGATCGATTATTCATTAATACGTGGTTATAAATCAATGTAAAGTTTTGTATAAAGTGGTAGATATCGACACTTGTCTTTGTAAAAGTATGTAAAGTATGGGACGATTGGGAGTTGACCGTTACGGGAACACCAACTTAGGTTGTTTTTTTTATCTATGATCAAGACGTTTGTATATAGTTGTGTCTTTATCATGGTAACTGTCGGGAAAAAGTGTCTAGCAACTTGTACCTTATCTGTTTGGACATAATCTATTTGTTTCGTGAATTTTATTTAACAACAATTTATTTCCTTTCCTAATCATTAACTTTGGGTTTTACTAGGATGAGGATGTGATCGAGTCATGCATGTCTATTCCATTGTTTACGGCCATGTATGCATGATTCAACTGCGTTGTTGGTTTATTACTTTTGGTGAAACTTAGAAGATCCACACCCTGTATCATTCTTCATCCCGACCCTTGGTTAAACTCAAATGAGGATGTGATCGAACATACATGTCTATTCCGTCATTATGGCCATGTAAGTGTGATTCAGTTGCCTTGTTGGTGTGGTACTTTTGGTGAAATATTGTAGAATGATCAACCCTAAGCCTTATTATAAAAACCTATTTTACCTTTATAAACTTGATATTCCTTAGCTTTAGTGATGGAGATGTGTATCCTTGCCAAGCTTATGGTTGAATACTCGTCACAACCGAGCAATTGAGCGAATTAGTTACATGTTACCACATAGATTAGTTGAGTGATTTGAGTGTTTTCATCTTCCAATTTCGTGAGGTGTTTGGTTGTGTACTTGTAATTGATCAAATAAATGCTTAACAGAAAAAAATCCTTAGGGATACATTTTCATAAACTTCTAAAGGCTACTTGAGGATAAGTAGGATTCAAGTGGGGGGATATTTGATGACATCAAATAACGTTACTTTTATAGCATTATTTATCCCATGTAAATAACCCATTTTGTATAATTATTGCAAGAATTGTTACTTAATCGTTTGTACTTGAGAATTGCAGTAATTATGGAGTACTTGGTGAAGATTAGCAAAAAGGCACGCATTCAAGAGCTTAAACAAAGACATTTGAAGATACTGACTCTGACATCCTATACGCCGTATCCATCAAGGAAGATACGGCGTATCTGTGCCTGCACTTCACAAAAGACCACGAAGTTATAAAGATCAATACTCCGTATCCAGAAGAGTTCAATACGCCGTATTCAATTTAAAGTAATAAAATATTCTAGAACATATCGAATGTGGTCCCTACTCCAAGAAACCCCCAATACGCCGTATCGAAGACATTCGGTACACCGTATCGACCATATTCCAGACCTTATATATAGAAAACCTAAAAACAGGTTTTCAGTGTGCTTGATCATATTTTTGATACCTTAACCACAAAATTCGATTTTCAAAAGACAAGAATAGCAGAAGAGGTCAAGCAAAGCTAATCATTCCATAGGAAACACTTTGTAATCTCCTATACTCTAGTAGTCGTTCAATTTTTGGTATCATTCGTTTAACTTGGTTAGTTTACCTTGGTTGGATTATTACTCTTGTATTGATTATGACTTTTGAGGGCTAATACCCTTGGGTATTAGCCATTATTATGAAGATTTGAATGTTTGGTTTGTTTATCTTGAATACTTAATTTATAGTTGATTTCTTGTTTATGTTTATCAATTTATACTTGTTTACTTGATTTTGTATGCGACCTATCATTCAACTCGATCTAGTGATACATACCAAGTTAGCTAGATGCCGGGATGGCTCTCCATATAGTGATTTATATGTCTAGACCAATAGGATCACAAATAATGACCTATCTTCACCTTTAGACTAGTGAGCTTAGTTGGACCGGCATGTGACCCTTGGGATCAACAAGTATGTTCTTAATCAATTGGTAAAGACTTGGCCAGTGGACTACTAGTATATAAATTGCCATTAAGCAGTAAGTGGGTAAAGTCTCCATGAGCTAGGGATTAACAAGATCACCATTGCTTTAACCCCTAAGATGCGTTTAATTGTGACAGAATTCTATGTGTCTAGGTCTTAGGAAGAAGTAACGCCTAAGTCTTAAGAATGATATGCCGCCTCGAGATAAGTATTCATTGCACTAAATAAACAAACCAACATTCTAATTGGATTAATAATGGTTAATACAGTTTTCTTTTATTTGGCTCAACCGCTCATCTATATTTAGTTTGTCCGCTTGCATGTGCTATTGTGTCTTAAGTAGATCTAAATCACCATAAACTTGTGCCAGTTTCTCAGGCTAAAAACCTCCCCTTTATCCGTTAGAATTAGGATTGACATAGGTCTAACATAGGTTTAGCATAGGTTTAACGTAGATTAGAATTAACATAGTTTACATTAGCGTAGTTTAGTTAACCAAAATATTAATAAAATAAAACATTAGTTCTCGCTCTTAGTAATCGACACCCTACTTACCACGAAACTCCATCTGACCGGGTACACTGTTCATTAAAGTTTTGTTTTAGATAAAGTTGGCAAAATATAAATTTAAAACTTGGTAATCAATAAATACAACCTACACGACGACACATCATCTTCCATTCACATACATCTCCCAACATCTCATCTGATCATGATGCTTCAACCATTCTTCAATTTCTTCCTCAAACAATCACAGGTATTCAACATTATCATTACTGAGACTTGGTTTCACGTACCTATGCTTTACATCATTATTGTAGCCTTTTAACCCTTCCAAGACTCTTTTCAACGTTGCATCACAAAACTTATGAATTTCATGTTGTCATATCACTCTTTTTTCTTTCTTGTTGTTCTTGAATATGATGCCATGTATTAGTTCAGTGATGATAGAAAACATCGTTTGCTTCTCACTGCCAGGAAAAGTAATTGTTGGTGCAGTAAGATTGACATTCTGTTGATAGCTCTCCACACCTAGTTGTAAATCATGAACTCTTTCCCAGATCACTGTGCTTCTGATGAAGACTGACAATGACCATAGTAGTCCAGTTTCAGTATAGTCATCTACCTTGCCATTAACACTTAACAAATATATATCCTCAATGTCGTTTTTGTTGAGGTTCTTGTAGTTTGGCTTAGTGATTTATGAGAATCTTCCATTAGCCCTCCTTACAATAATCTCTGTTACAAACTTGTGCTCATGTCCTAATTCACCTTTAGTCTTGATGACTTGAACAATCTTTGAATTTGAGTAGACTTCTTCAATTGGCTTTCCTGGTTCTTTTTGTCTCTTAATATAGAGGACCTTTGCATGTGGATTCTTCCAATGTTCAACACTATATTAAGCATAAGGATTAAACTTCTTTACACATTTGTCTACCCATCTGGATGGTCTTTCTTGAATGTCGTCATCAGGAAAGATAACTGCAGTAAACTTATGTAAAGACAACATATATTTCTTGGATCCTGAGTTGCCTTTCTTCAGGTATAACAAATCTTGATTGACAAGAGATAGTGCAGGAGCTTTGGGATCTCTTTGACAGTTTTGAACAAATGGAGTAGGCCTTTGTGGATATGGTGAACATAAAATCTCTTTTTTATCTCCCATACAATATCATTCTTCAAGAAGTTTTGCATCTGATCAATGTGATATTGATGCTCATCTCCAAAAGTGCATTGCTGTCTCAACATTTCATCAACAACTTTGCACAGTTTAGCCTCATCTACTGATTCTGACATTTCTTCCACAAGTTCTTATGGTACTTTCTTAGCTGGAAGTTCATCATCATCTGTGGCATATTTATCCATCCAAAAATCAAAATCATCTAATTGTTCTTGATTACCTGATGTTGACGGAATTGGTTTACTTTCATTAGCTTGACCAGATGAAGATTCTCTAAAAACATAGGTTCCATGCTTAGATGTCTTCTGCCTGTTTGCACTATTCTCCCCCTCAGGATGAGCATCATCATGATAATCGTCCTGATCCCTTGGGCGAATAGCAAAAGATCTACATAGAGTATTGTTAGCAATAAGTCCTTCAAACTTTATCTTTAGTTCTAGCTAGATTGGTAAGTCAGCTTGTTATAACTGGAGATCATCTTTCATAGTCAGATAAAGTTGATATTGTTGTTCTTGTGAAGAGGCCTTGCTAGCTTAAGTTGGATGAACATGCAAAACATGATTTGACATGTAACTTCTGACAGATGAATCAACCTGTGAAGAAATATGATTAGATATAGTATTATTGATCTGCGAAGTAATCTTAGCTCAAAGATTCTCGCTTTCCTTCTGAATAGCATCTGCAACTATTTGAGCAACCTTTGCTTGCATCTTTTGCCTTTCCAAATTTAGCCCCTTTAGAACATAAACTAGAACAATTGTCTTTGTAACTTCTTTCACTCGACTATCTACCAGATAAGGTAATGACTCTTGCATGACCGCTTGTAGATGGCTAGCAAGCTCATGGAAACTCTTCCGTGGCATGAAAACAGTTTTGAGATGTCCAAACAAGTAACCATACCGACTTTTAATATGTTTAAAGAAACTTTTGTACCATTTAAAATATCCGATCTTGGGTTGTAATGAATATGATGGTTTTATAGAAGATGCTGGTTTTGGTGAAGATAATGATGGTGTAGAATATGAAGGTTTAGGATCAGTGACCGTCAATTCCTGGAGTTTCTCATTATCTAAAGATATGAGAGTAGAATGAATCCTAGGGGGTCTAATTGGTGTAGGGGATGGTGTATTCCTAGACTCCTCTACATGCTTCCCTTTTACCCTTCTTCTTAACTCATAATCATCCTCTTCTGATTCGTACTCCTCCTCAATAACGTTCACAGGTTGTACAACAACAGTTATCTCCACCTCCGGACTTTCCTTATAACTCCCGGGATCTAACCTAGTGTCAGGATCATTTTTACTATTAAGGATAAAATTAACAAACTCATCTTCATCTACATTCTTCGTTCATTCCACTATTATCTCAATCTCCTCAACTGCCAAGTTTAACATTTTTTACATTTTGCTCGGCTTCAAGATCATCATGGCTTTTCTGCTCAGCAACGCTTAGTTGAACTATATATTGTACAGTCATGTCTTCAACCTCAGTAGCAGTTGGGATTGGTGTCGTTGGAGTATGACAGTTTGATAATCTTAGTGGAATACGAAAATGTATATTGTACAGTCATTGCCTTCATCCCTCACACAATTGGGATTGGATGTCGTTGGAGTATGAACAGTTTGGATTCGTCTTAGTGGAATACGAAATCTAATAACAGTAGGCTTTAATTGAGCATTTGATTCTCCTTTATTCATATCAAGGTTAGGTGTCCTAGGGATGCTAGGTGTCATATGCGTTCCTTAGGTAGACTCAATAGGCTGTGACTGAGTCGTAGGAACATCTACCCCATAAGCTTCAACATACATCCGATAGTTCTTCATGAGCTTCATCTCATCAGTTATCATCCAACTTGGAATCTTCATTCCAACTCCTGCCTTATTCTTTCCTGAATTGAAAATGCTTTTAACAATATCATCATTCTCAAAGTTGTAATATTTGTCATGAACTCTTATTGAGATCTCAGGATATACAGTCATGTAGTAAGCCACCATAAGCTTTGTAAACCTTAGATAAGGGATTAGTGTTGATGGATATTCAAGTGAATAGTGCAGTCCTTCGTAAAGTAATTCAGCATAGTCTACATGCACATTGTTGACAAAGCAATATAGCATCTGCATGATCTGCAAAGGCGGTTGATCATGACCAGTGGCTCGTGTGGTAAGACATCATGCAAGCATATTGCAAAGTGTCTGCCATGGTTGTGCGAGTCCAGTTGCCCTGAAGTTGGATGGTGATCTTAATTCCAATGTAAAACCAAGATCGTTTAGAAAGAATGGAACCATTTCTGAGAACTTGGGAGCAGCAACAAAGCATTCATGATTGTTGTCTGTAGCTTGAGGCTCATCAAGATTTATTGTGAGCTCTTTTCTGTCAAGCACAAACATGAGCCTATACTTTGATCCATCTTCCATGGTACTGATGATGAAGCAGCAATGCTGAATCTGAGTGGATGATTTTGGAGAATGTTTGCCACTATTTTGATTTCGTTTAGGTACAATGGATTATCAAGATCAATCTTTTTGTTGGCATCCATGAGATCATATCGTTTGTTGGGTGGACACAATCCATCTTGATGAACATCAACTTATCTTTGTGGTAATGCCATGGCGATTTTTGATTGATTGATGATAAGATATTAGATAACAAACAATTTATATAACATTTTTGTCTCTTTCCGCTCTGTCTATTTTATATGTTCTCGCAATTCTTTTTGAACATATTTTGATCAGTTTGTTTCTCATGTGCTTATTCTTGCTTTTTCTAGCACGTGTCATACGCTTTATTCGTATTAATCTTTTGATTTCTCTTTTTGTGTGTTTTGGTAATTCTTTTTTAAACACACTTTAGATTTGCTTTTTCGCGTATGGTTTTTGTCTCTCTTTCTGTTTTGAATATTCCTCACCAAAAATTCTTTGTGTAATGATACTCTTTCAAGAATGATGAAGATACTCTCTGATTTTGACTAAGACTCAATTTTGAGAAATTCAAAAATATCATTCAAATTCTTAAAACTTTCTGTGAAAGAGTACCATATTGACACAATACATAAATTTGAGATTTTTTTCAAAAACATATGTACAAAACCATTTGTGTTTGATAACATGAAATCAGACAATCCCAATTCACCAACTGAATGGTCACTAAGTCATTCACTCCTCATTCTGTTCATTGCAGAAAACGGTCAAAACTAGACATGACTTAGACCACTTAAAAAATTAAGAATAGAATTAATAGAGTCAAGTTATTTGGAAATACTTCAATTTTGCTTTTTGTAATGAATCTTATACCATGTAAACAAACACATCTAATTCAACAACTGAATGGTCACTAAGTCACTCACTCATTCCGTTCAATGCAGAAAATGGTCGTAACCGGACATGACTTAGACCACTTAAATAATTAAGAATAGACATATTTGATACAAGATATATTAATCATCTCAAATATTTATTTTTTCTCTATTTTGTAGTCTTTTTTTCACAAATGTTTCAAATTCAAACCACATGAGATACAACACATTCAGATATATATCACCAACACACACTAAGTCTAGTAAGCTCTCCAAAAATTTTATACGTTTTTCATCATATTCGACACCTTCGAAAATGATTTTTGACTTTATCAGTTTTGACCATATCGAATTTTGACCATATCGAATTTTGACTTTCACATGTTGACTTGTCAAAAATGATTTTCTTGTTGAATTTTCACAACTAATCAAATCGTACTAATCCTTTTTGTCGAAAACTAGTCCATTCAGATCAAAATTAGTCAATTATACAGGTTTAGACCATTTTCGACAAAGTTTGAATAATATCAAATTTTGTCTAGTTGTTGAATTTGTGATTTTCAGAGTTTAAGAAACATTTATCTCAATCAATCATGTACAAACATTATCAGTATCATCTATACACCTTTTTCTATCATTAATTACAAAACCCCCATTTTTGGAAACCATAAAATATATCAAAAATGATTTCGATCTCAAGAACATCATCAAAAATCTTTTGAAAACCTGTAATACCGATAGATTCTTACGTTTGAGAAGTGAGACAGGTTATGATCATTGTAATGAACTCAAATAATCTTTCTTGTTGAAAAATCAAATCCCTTTGCTTTTCGGTAATAAATTCGGAATGATGAAAAAAATAAAAAATGAAATTACTTTTTTGTTTATACTGTCCGAATTTAGTGTTTGGAAAGTGACACTTTCAGTACTTGGAATTTTTTTCTTTCGAAGACAAGTTTCAGAAATGACAGATTTGACCCTTTTAGATTTCAATACCGAGTTTGTAAAGAATTTTTTTTCTTTCAAAACTCCTCCTTAGAGTGTGATCCCTTTGCACAATTAGCCTTTAAATGAGATTTTCTCTTTTTCAAGACCTAGATTTTCTCAAAAATGAAAAACTCCCCCTCGAAAATATACCAAATTTATAGAAAAATTTCATTTATTCGAGAGATCATCGTTTTTATTGGATTTTAAAGTTTCTGAGATTTTTTCAACCATGATGTATGTGAATGAGTTTTACAACAACACATATTTTGTCAATGATAACACATTTGTTTATCAAAATAACTCCCCCTCAGATCATGATCTCGTATTGGCATTTTAAGAAATTTTGATGAAAATATCGAATCATGAATCTGAATTGAATGAGAAGACATGTGTTTATGTTTAAATTATGTTTTTGTCCATTTACATTTTTTATTTTTGTATTTGATTTTTGTTTTTGAAAAACATCAAGGAAATCTTTTTGTGTTTTTATATTTTTTAATTTTGTATTTTGTTTTTTTAATTTATTTACAAATTTGATGTATGATCTTTTTCAAGAAGATACTTTGCCAGACTTTCCAACTGTGTTGGAGTCATACATCTCATACCAATGCGATGCACTAAGTACTCAAAGCGTTCTTTGGGAAGAGCTTTAGTAAATAGATCCGCAAGTTGGTATTCAGTTCTGACAAAGTATAATTCCACCGCTCCCTTCTCAACATGTTCTTTAATAAAATGATACCGGATGTTTATGTGTCTTGTACGCGAATGTTGAACCGGATTACATGAAATAGCAATAGCGCTCTTTGAATCTCAATACATCGGTATCTTGTTGTATTTGAATCCATAATCTAGTAGTTGTGTCCGCATCCATATGACTTGTGCACAACACGCGGATAATGATACATATTCAGCTTCAGCCGTGGACATCTCAGTACAATCTTGCTTTTTGGAACTTCAGCTCACGAGCTTTTCACTTAAGAATTGTAAGCCTCCTAAAGTGATTTTGCAATCATCTTTACATCATGTATGGTCTGCATCTGAATATGCAATTAGTTCAAATCCAGAATCCTTCGGATACCATAGGCCTATGTTATAGGATTGTCTTAGGTACCGAAAGAGCCGCTTGACCTCTTTGAGGTGTTTGACCGTAGGGCGTGTTTGATAACGAGCATATACAAAGGTGGCAAAAGCAATATCTAGTCTACTGGCTGTTAGATACATGAGCCCTCCAATCATTTGACGATAAGTAGTTTAATCCATAGGTGTACCCTGTAAATCAGCATCCAGTTTCTCAGTGCGTATTGTGACTAACTAATGAATATGCCACGGGGTGATTGATGAACTTGAAGTCTTAGAAAGAACTTTAGTTCACCCATCATAGACATCTTAAAGTTATTTTTCATGATATTTACAAATCTTTTTGAAAAGTCTGGATTTGTAGAACCAAAAGTGATGTCATCAACATATACTTTGAAAAGTATTATGTCTCCCCCATGACGTCTTGTGTACAAAGTCGGGTCAACAATTCCTTTAGTAAAGTGATGTTTAATTAGGAATGAAGACAGTTTGTCGTACCAAGCTCGTAGTGCTTGTTTGAGACAGTATAGAGCTTTTTTCAACGTGTAAACATGGTCGGAAAAAGTCTGGAGTTGACAGGCCATTAGGTTGGCTAACATAAAACTTCCTATTTCAATGGTTTCATTGAGAAATGCATTTTTAACATCCAAGTGAAAGATGGTCAAGTTTTATGTACTACAATGCAACGAAACATCTGAACAGCGTCAAGTGAGCTAACAGGAGCGAATGATGCTCAAATCTTATGGCCTTTTTCCTGCTTGTTAACCCTTCCGCATCAAGACGAGATTTGTTTCTATAACAATGTTTTCTGCATCATTTGTATTCTTCCAGAGCATTTCGACATTAATTATATTCTTTCTACCTAGTCTAGGAACTCAGTTTCCCATACGTCTAGTCTTTGAATTGATGCAGTCATCTCTGCATAGATTTTATCTAGCTGGTGATATGAATTGGCTTCTTTGATGTTCTTTGGCTCGAAGGTTACTGACGGTTAAATGATACATATTCAGGAATCAGTTTGAAGTCGTTTTTTTTTTTGAGTCATACACATGTTTGGATGGATCACCAGATATGACTTATTCCAAAGGATGAGCTTTTGTCCATACTATGTGTTGAAGGGTTGTACTTGGTGGATCTCATGCATATGTGTTGGGTCTAGGAGCTTGTTGTTGATGACACGGATTCATCAAATATTTATAGAATCTTATGAAGTTAATATACATATTTCCATCAAATTCTGTAGAGTTTCTTGAGTTAATTCATCAGCCTCGTTCATTAAGATTGGAGAAGTTTATTCTTCGGATGTAGTTAAAATAGGAGGAGCTCTCTTTGTTCTTCTTTTATAACGATGATGGGAAAAAGGTTGTCTAAAGTTGAGTTTTCATTATTGTGAAACTTGTTGATGCAGCGGAAATTGATGGACACATCAGAAAGATCTCTTCTCAATAAGTATTGTTCGTTACATTGTCCCGAACTAATTTTCTAAATCCTCTTTCGACTGAGTATTATGGGTTTTGCTGATAAATTCATCATTATATGAATCGTTGTGAAACGGGTTCTAAACTGTTCATGTTCCAGAAGCCCATTGCTGTAAGCTCGTCAAACTTGACATGGATGGTTTCCATAATCTTTTTGGTTTCGTTATCGATTATATATTCAAAACCTCTGGTTCTTTCAGGATATCCATAAGATTCCAATGTTGCTTTAGGGTTCATTTTTCCAAAGGCCATCTCGATCATTTGTTGGATAATAAAGTAAAGCATAATACGTGAAAGAACTCCCACTATTTGGTTTTTTTTTGTGATATGTGAAGTTCATATGGAGTATTGGTGTACCTTGGATGAATTGTTACCAATTTGAGCGATAGCAAGCAGTGGAAATTGCCTCGTCCAAGAAAATTCTGGTAATCGTCAAAAGATAAGCATTGTGCGTGCAACCTCAACTAGAGTACGATTGCGTCTTTCAACTACACCATTTTGTTGAGGCGTTCGAGCTATTAAAAATTGTTGCATAATGCCTAACTTTTCATAATGAGCCTTAAGAGTTGCGTTTTTTAATTCAGTGCCATTGTCTGTTCGGATTTTGTGAATTTTTGCGTTGTAATTTAACTGAACTTGAGCAATAAACTTCTTTATTATCTCTGGAGTCTCATCTTTTGTGTGAAGAAAATTGATGACATCAAATAACGTCTATTTTATAGCATCATTTGTCCCATGTAATTAACCCATTATGTATAATTATTGCAAAGAATTGTTACTTAATCATTTGTATTTGAAAATTGCAGTAATTACGGTGTACTTGGTGAATATTAGCAAAAGGCGCGCATTCTGGATCTTAAATAAAGATATTTTGAAGATTACTATTTTAACAACCAATACGGTGTATCCATCAAGGAAGATACGGCGTATCTGTGCCTGCACTCACCAAAGACCACAAAGGAAACATGATCAATACGCCGTATCCAGAGAAGACTAATACGCCGTATTAGAGATATAGTATGTGAATATTTTGGAAGATATCAAACGTGGTCCCTACTCCAAGAAACACCTAATATGCCGTATCCAAGACATTGGATATGCCGTATCGACACCGACTCCAGACCTTATAAATAGAAAACTCAAAAACGAGTTTTAAGTGTGCTAAATCATATTCTCGATACCTAAACCACAAAAGTCGATTTTTAAAGGAGAAAAGGAGCAGAATAGGTCTTGCAACGCATTCTAATCCATAGGATACAACGTGTAATTTCTTATACTTTTGTAATCGTTGACAATGCCTAAATTATACATGTTTTTGGTGGCGTTATCTGCATTTATTTGATCATTTCTCATGAACTTTTGGTACTTAATAAAGTATATTTCCTATTATATGTTCTAGGTACATGTCGTGGAAGAATACAGAAGATTACACGAAGAATTGAAGCTTAAACGAAGAAATAACTCAAACTCAGAGCTTCCCGACACATGTTCACTGTTTTGGTCATAACTCGGTCATACGAACTCGGATTGAGTTGATTCAAGCAGCCACGGAAAGAGAATTCAATTATCTACAATATGGACAAACGTTCAAGAGCTTAATTGCCCTCAAAGCAGTCGGTTTTACAAATGAGTACAACATACTTTATGGAGATGCAATTAATTCACGAAGTTGGCCCAAAATACATCCACTACATTCTCAACTTGGTCCCCAAGTTATCCCTAGCCTATTGATATGTGAGAAATCACATATCTTTATTATACCAAAAATAGCCCTTAAATGATCAAAAT